>JAQGBD010001124.1:0-18816 GCA_034698165.1 Punctoribates punctum | reverse complement strand
AGACGTTTAATATCGGGTGGCTTTGGGGTATAGTCATCGGTAGTGAAGGCCTGTGTGAGGCATTTCATTACAATATCCAATATAGAATACGTTTACCTTGCACACTTATTGGTCAAAACTGATAAAATGCGGTAAATTCAATCAAATCATTACAGGAACTGGTAAATTAAGTTTAAACGTGGTCAATATTTAATAACTTTTTTATTTATTGATAAGATTCAAATTTTACTCTCGATATGAAGCCCCTTATTATAGTAAATTTGTCGACACCTTTTAGACCAAGACTTCAACGCTTTGTTGATCATAGTTTGGGGCACTTTCTTGACCTCTTCCCGAATGACTTTTTTAAGGCTTTGAATAGACTGTGGATTGCGTTGGTTTACACGATGTTTAAGATAACCCCAAAGGAAATAATCAAGTGGGGCTGCATCCGGGCTACTTGGTAACCATTGTTCAGGGGATATGAAAGGAATTTTTTGTTTTCGAAGAAATGCCAGGGTCTTTTTAGACCGATGACTCGGTGCTGAGTCCTGTTGGAACAGATAGGTGCCATCGGGGTATAATTTAGGGATATCTTGTTTGATGAATGGCTTCAAAACATGGTTAATATAGTAGTCAGAGTTTATTTTGACTCCGGGTTTAACAAACCTAACCCGAGTACAACCATTGGCCGATATGCCCAACCAAACCATCACCCCTTTAGGATGTGTTTGTTTTGTGTAAACTTCGAGATCTGAGCGCTTCTGACCCCTTGAAATGTATTGCACCCGAGTTTTTCGTTCACCATTTGATAGGTGAAACAGTGCTTCATCTGTTGTGATGACCCGTCTCCATCTGTCACACCGTAGTCTTCGATATAGTGGCCACGACCTCTTTAACCGCTTTTCGATGGTTTTAGGGGTTAAGTAGTGTCCGGTTGGTTTCTTAACCAGTTTTTTGCCCAGTTTTTTGCGAATTGTGTATCGGACGACATCCACTGTTGTTTTGAGTCTCTTTGCCATTTCCATACGGGTCGGTGGGTTGGGTTTAGCCGTCATTTGTTTTAACTTCAAAACTTGAGTTTTATTTAGAGTTGATTTGCGACCACATCTGCCAACTCTCCCGACTTTTTCCTTAGGATTTTCTTTTTCTTTCTTAATGTTCGTTATAGTAGCCGAACATATAGTGATGTTCTCTTCCTTCAACTTCTTAATAATCTCCGAATGTCGGAGTCCAAGACTTAAAAAAGTCAAAACTTTATAAAAGACTTCGGGAGAGCTTTTTCGCGGCATTTTTCACTTTTTTATTGATTTTTTGATATACTATTAAAGTTCAAGAATAGACAAACAGATAGACATATCATGTGATATACTTTTCATAAATTAAGTTAATTTAATTTGAGATCTTGCACGTTTAAACTTAAAAGACCACTTCCTGTATAAATATTCTTGCTTGGATTGATCTGTGGTTCATGTGCCTGTTGAATTTGTGTGCTTGAAGAACGAGCCACTCCTGAGCTTATCCCTCCCTCTTCATCACTGATTATAACCTAAAATTCAATTTATCCAGAACAATATTGAAGAATAGCCCGGAATAGGCCCCTTAGGCCAAAAATTTTGAAATACCAACTCCTTAAATTTTGTCAGCAGCGCAGACAAAATGGCCGCCGGAGGCGAAATTTCGTCATTTTAGATGCAAAAGTCGATCCTCTCTTATACCCCCCTGAGGTGGATGAGCTTGGCGATGTCTGGTTTTGTTGTTTCTGTAGATTTAATTATTACTTATTTTGAGCAGCAATTGCCAGGTGTTTTTGATGATTTTTTAATTACATTTTTCAGACATATTTAATTGATATTCAATATGTGGTTCGATTATCTGACATCATTGTCAAGGGATCAACTGATCCTCGGTTTGTCTACCTTGCTTTTCTTATTGATCTGCAGAAAACTGTTCCAGTACACCCTAGCAAGAGAAATTATAGTGGTATGAATTGAACAATTGTAATCACCTAGACCTAATTAACCTTATTACCAGGACGTTACCAAGACAAAATGGGCCCGTCAAATTTCACCCGATGCCTTGCGTAAACAAGGTGACATTCTACCAGTCAATTTAACCGGATGGTTTCCATTATTCCAATCAAGTGAAATCGGAGTCAACAAGCTAAAAGGTGTTCACGTATTTGGGTCGGACCTGGTTGTGTTTCGGTCATCAACAGGAAAGGCGTATGTTATGGACGCCTACTGTCCACATATGGGGACATACTTTGCCGTCGGCGGAAAAGTTGTCGGGGATAGCATTCGCTGTCCTTTCCATGGCTGGACATTCAATGGACAGGGTGAATGCACACATGTTCCTGGTCTTGAAGGTACTCAATATTCCTGAAAATAAATGATAACTAACTGAACTTGCTGAATTTTTCTTAAAGCTTCAAATCTGC
Source organism: Punctoribates punctum (assembly GCA_034698165.1). NCBI lineage: Eukaryota > Metazoa > Arthropoda > Arachnida > Sarcoptiformes > Punctoribatidae > Punctoribates > Punctoribates punctum. The sequence continues at coordinate 16,397 of JAQGBD010001124.1, read as the reverse complement.
CCAAGGCGAAAATCAGGACCTGGACGGCCTTGGAGATCAACGGCCTGATAATGATCTGGTACGATTCTAATGGAGAGCCCCCACATTGGACGCCAATGGAGAATAAAGACATACCCGGGCTCGAATTTGCGTCCAAGTCCCAAATAACTTGCCATGGCAACTTTCAAGTGACATTAATTTTATCCTAGATAAATTTTGCAATATTATTATTTATGATCTAGGACATTCACTACAACCCAGGCGATTACAGCCATTTCGCACTGTTTCACACAACCCTGGGCATTGTTGATCCGGATTCAGTTTTTCTGCAGAATATGTTCTGTCGAATAATGAGCAAGATATTCACAATGGTTTTTATTCCAAAAGTAGACAGACTGCCTAAAAAGCACCAGTATCGTTTTCAGGTAGCGTTCAAGTTCTTTGTGCTAGGCATGGAAATTAAGAACAAGGTATTTGTCGATTTCATCAACGATGGACCCTACCTCGGTAATTGGAAGTTCGGTGGATCACCACTTGGTGATATCTCAGTGGTGTCAACCAATATACCGATCCCGGGCCGCAAATTCAGATTCACCATGCTGGCATACTCTAAACCTGGTCTTTTGTGGAGAATGGCCGCGGTTATATTTCAAAGATTTGATGTCGCCCAGGTATAACTATATTAAGTGTTTTTTTTAAATAACCAAGCTTATTTTCAGCTATTAAGGGACTTCATAATTTTCGAGAACAAGGTCATATACAAACAGCCACACTTCAACAAGAATGAAAAAGATCTTGCTGAAGTTACTAGATATCAGAATCAGTTCTTTCCGAAAGATGAGAATCAATACATAACTTATCAGGAAAATTGAGTTTTGTATTATTTCAAGGTCATTTAAGAAATTGTATAAGCCTAATTTCAAGCAGGTGAATGACCTGTCTTAATTATGGGAAGAATAAAATGAAATTTTCTTGCAATGCCTGTTCTAAAATAAGTTACCAGCTCATTTAATTGATTCGATTTGAAAAGTCTGATAAAATTGAACCTAGTAAATACATTCGAACTCGTAACTTATTTAACGCCTTTTATAATTGTGTTTACTGGAGTCTCTTCACACGTGAACAATATGCCAAAATCGATTCCGTCACCGAGGTGACAGCATAAGTTAACCCATTTGTCAAGGACAAACGCAAATATTTGAAAATGGCCAAGATTATGGTTCTTTTCTTAATACGTGACGACTATACGGAGTGCGGATGGGGTGGCGTGGCTCAAAGAACAGTTCAATCTGGAGTGATCTAGGGCCAATTGATGGAAGCCATGAATCTCATTCTTAAAGAAGAGAAGAACATCGCTTTCAACAAATGGAAGCCATATATTACGCTCCAGTACTTCACCTTTTTTGAACAAATAGCGCTACCCAACTGTACCCTGGTGAAATTGAGCCGCAATTGTCTAAGTTCTTATACAGAATGAGGGAACTGGTCCTCAGCGATAAGTTTTATTCAGTGTGACGAGGTGATCTTGAGTCAAACCGGGACATAGGAAGTTTTTTGTTCTTTTTTTGCCGGGACAAAATCCTAGGCGGGGGAGTGAGACACTAAAAATTCGCGGAGGGGAAGGGTGTAGTATTGCTTTGTCTAGGAGGCCGGGTGATTTCCAACATTTTTCACTCACAGTGGGGGTATGACAACACGGCCCCCCCCTTGGTGATCTCTGCTGTAAAAATTAAATGTCCAGCCCATGTCCAGCTAAAATTTGAGCAATATTTGAGTTTGTCCAGGTTTAGGTTAAAATGAGTTGGTCAGCCTAGTGCTATTTGTGCTTGTTAATGTTAATGCGATTTTCGACTTCAATGACCACACAATTACTATTAAATTATCTTTAATTGCATTTCATATAAATGTCATTCAATTCAAACATTATTTTCATTCCGGAATAAAAAGGAATGAGACTACTCTTGGTATTTGCTTTGTTGATGACCAAGGTATTTATTTTTTTAGTCAACATTAAGTCTATATCATTTATTTCTTGTGACACTTCTTTTATATCCAGTGATTAAATCTGTGATACAATTTATAAGCCATAAGTTATAGTTTTAATAGTTTGTGACCATGCTGATTTAGTAGATTGTGCTAAAAGTTAAGTTCATAACTCATTTTGTTTTATTTTGTTGTTCGCCAACAGATATTTCGCAATCGTTTATCCGTTTCGTACGCTTTTATGGCTGAAAACCCATAAACTCACAGCTATTATAATCATATGGTTGTCCGGAATACTGGTGGGAGTCTCACAGCTGGTCAAGTCTAAGGCCGTTCCTTTCGACTACTATGGAGAGCATTATTACGATTGCAGAGAGGACTGGACGGAGAGCGCCGGCAAATTATATACGATTTTCATATTTTCGTTTACATTTCTCATACCTATTATGGCATTGATTTTCGTTTACACCAAAATCGGAATTCATATTCTGAGAAACGTATTGCCCGGTAATCCAGACAGGAATCGGGATGTGGTCAGGGTCAATCGAAAAATTAAGGTAAAGGTAGTGAGTTTTCTAATTTAACCAGGATAATTTAATTTTTTAATCTATTTAAACTTTTTTTTTCTTTACTCATCTCATTCATTGAGTACACAAAAACTTATATAATATATAAATTATAGATTTATAAGCGATTGTTTAGAGTAATAAAAAGTCAATATGAAATATGAATTATGATGACCTAGGGTGTTTTGCGTATGAAAAACCTCAAATTGGGAGATAAATTAATAATTACTGCCAACAAACAGTTCCTCGAAATTCAATTATCAAGTTATGAATAATTCAATGCGAAAAATGAAATAATACTAATCCTATTAAAACAATTCTAATCAGAGATAAACATGCATATTTTTTTTATGTGGCCTTAAGGTTCTACTCGAATATCATTTTTAGCAAGTGATCTTGGTTATCATTTTATTTCACATCTTTCATAGAGAATATCAGATAGAGATAAGAAAACTTCAATCAATAATATTGGGTGAGTTAGCCCTCCATCCCTGTGTTCGAGTATATTGAGTAACACAAGAATCACTGATTGCAAGATAATAATGTTGTCTCCATTTATAGCGAAAATACGTTTCTTTGGTATCTATTACTTGAAGTTGTTTTGAGGCAAAAGATTTTTTGTAATTAAATTTATGATAAATGAGAAGATAATAGAGTCGACAGACTTTCTATTGCTTGGAATGACTCTTTCAGAATAACAAACTAGCTCCATTCAATTTTCCTCAATAGATACGAATTAATGAATTTCCATTTAAGTTAATGAGATGCTCAAGGTGGATTATGGTACACCATATTATTATTAATAAACATTATTATTATATAGTTTGATAATTATTTTCAAAAAGATACAAGTTAGAATTATCATTTAAAATTGAGACAATTTACTTGGTCCAAATAAATTAAGATGAGGCATAAAAATGTCTATAGTAAAAAAAATCAATTTTTCTATTCTCTTAATAAGCAAGCACATTTACACTCAAACAAGATCTAATTACAAAGGAATTAATTATTTCGGAAAAGTGAGGCATATCTCAAATTACCTTATTCAATCAATCATACACAGGAACCTCTCATGTTTTTTTGTTCTTATAATTATTCAGGGTTTCCCAAGGTTCGATATCCTAGGGGAGGGGGTCAAATCGCAAATTTTCGATCTTAAGTGGGGGCAAATCTTTGGCCTACCTTTGGATAACTCTGTTATTTAATGATCTGGAATAACAAACTGATTAACTACTTCTAGATTGTTCTAAAAGTAAATTTTTGTAAAATAGGATATCTGAGAAATCATACCCTTCACAAAAACAAAATACCAAATTATCATTTGACTAATCTTGCTAATTTTATCCTTGGAATAGTTGTAATATCCCTCCAATTGTTATAGTTTTAATTTTTCTGCAAATAAATTCAATTCTTTCAAATACAAGTTATTCACAAAAGTTCAAAAAATATCTTGATAAGATTTTTAGTCGCTGTGACACACTTTTTCAATTTAGCCAGAAGATAATCTTTTCTCAATTTCAAGGATGAAATCCGATAATTCTTTTCTATAAAATCGATTGACTGGAAAATGTTTCGGTTGATAGAGAAAAGTATTATATCGTTCATAAGATATTTGCCCGGAGCTGGAAAGCGGTGCTCTGCTCAAAATGATCCAGCACGAGTTTATTCAAATGTAAAATATATTCTCTTCGAATAAAATCACACCGGATTATTTTGAAAACAATCAAGAATCTATGCATTTAAATTAAACTTGACAAGCTAAGCCTTTAAGCTAAATATTCCCAATTGATTTCAAACGTGCAAATAGTAAACCATTTTCATGATTTTTGCCTAGTGCCTTTAATTATTTACTTTTGTAATTCATGAATAATCTATAAATTAATTTCTTATATAAATGCTTCTCATCAAATGATAAGTTGATCTAGATTCTAGAAACAACGACAGCAAAGACCTAGTTTATAAATGTTTAATTAATGAATAATAAAACTTTTGCTTCATTTATGTCATAAAAATGATATTCAACTGTCTTTTGTCTCAAAGATTAGTTTCGGAAACATTTGTCGCAAAAACTCTTATTTGAAATTTAATTATAAATTTGTTTGTCTTTCGAAAGCAATTCATTAATAATTCATATTTTGTTTTATCTTTTATTCTGTTTTTATTGATTAAAACTTAGATAAATATTAGGCGAAATTGGAATTGAAAGTACCTTTTTGTAACTGAAAAATTGTCTCTTTTCATTATAACCAAGGTAATCAAAATGCTTTCAACTGTGGTGATTCTGTTCGCGCTCTGTTGGCTACCAATTCATGTGTTTTCGCTATTGGTTTGGTTCTGTCCCTCAATACTGAACGCGAAGACAAAAGTGGCGTACAATCTATACGTCGGCTCCTATTTCTTCTGCCACTGGATATCTCAGTTTCATTCTCTGGTCAATCCCGTTGTCTACTGCTTTATGAGCGAAAACTTCAGGGTCAGTTCAATTCGAAATCAATTATTTATAAGACTGATATACAGTTCTTTTTTTTATTGGAATTTATTTAGTTTTTCAGTTGAAAAACATTTATTTCGTAAAAAATGTTCTTGCTTTTCAATTGAATTTTGATTCTTGTTTATTTTTCGAACCCAAATATTTGTCAATTGAATTTCAATTTGGAGAGAGAGAGAGAGAGAGAGAGAGAGAGACCTGATTAAAGTTCCGTAAAGATTTGAGTAAATTTGAATAATTCTGAATGAGCTAGCTCAAAATATATTTTAATTCAAAATGTGTGGATATTTGCAAAGTTTTGTCAAACGATTACAAAACCTTTGATGTCATAATTGAATTAATTTATTGTGAACACCAATAATGGAAATTTATGTAAACTCAGCAATGATTACAATACCAAGAAAATTAACATGATTAAATTTTAAACTCAGACAAAAATTAAACAGAATAGTTGGAAACCGAATCTATAAGCATTAATAAGCAAGGCAATTCAGGTACAATCTGAAGGTACAATGAGTTGAATGATGTTTCTTTAAAAGGAACACCTTGCTCATATCAAAATATATCCTATCCGTCGAATTCGATTTATGAATTCAAAGGCATTAAAATCAGAGGTTTTTTTTATGTGAAAAGCCTTTTAGAGAGAAATATATTCGATATTTCAAAGAGAATTTTAAATTAAATTTTAAAAAAAAAATCCAATTCTATAAATTATCTAGTAGGTCTTCCCGCCCACAAATTATCAGAATGTAACTCTGAACAGAATATTGTACCTAATTATCCAAGTTAAGCAAGCTTATGTTATGTAATTCCATAATCTTGTCTGAAATCCCTTTCATTATAATCAGATTGAGAATTGTATTATTTGACCACATCTATTGATGAGCCATTTGCCATTTGCCTTGCTCATATCCTCATTCAATTTAGTGCTCTAAGAAATCGAAAAACAAAATTAACACACTTTTGATGTTTAACTTAATATATTGCAGAACAGCCTCCGATCGTTAATACAGACCTGTTTTGTTCGGCTCAAGACATGCGACAAAAGAGAGGAATGCGAAGTAAACATCACTCAGGACCAGACCCTCTCCTCATTTCATAATTCAAACGCTCTGAGAATTAATACCGAATATAATAACGTGAATACAAATAAGATTTTAGACGAAGACTTTTTATAGACAACCGGATGAAGAACTCAGTGAAAGACTGAAAGGAATAAGTCATTTGTCTTCACATCATTTCATTTGATTCTACCCTTCATATTATTAGACGCTTTTTTGTCGCATCAATTCTGTTGTTATTGAAATCCATTATTAAATGTAAAGACGAGCAAGGTGGTGCTCACTCCTCTATCATTGTATAGTATCAATTCCATGCCTATTGATCTTGGTTATCGTTTAAAAAAAGAAAATAATTTGTTGGGAACTCGGATTTCAGTTTCAAATAAAAGGAGTTCATCAGATGAAAGATCATTTTACTTGGAAATTGAGATCAATTCGAATGCATTGAATTTATTTTTTCTTATGTGAAAAAAATCATTTATTTGAGGACTGAATCAATCAAAAGACAGTTTCACTGGAGTTTTACACTTCACTCAATGAATAACCGGAGAAATTTTTATTATTACTTATTATAAGTGATTTATTTTTATGCATATGTTATATAAAAAGAACGAATTAAAGCTTTGATATAAAAGAATTTCAAGAATTTCATTAAATTTCTTGATATAAATGTTGAGCAGAAAAAAGTTGATATAATTACTAATTAGTATTGGATTAGAAATTGTGTTGGAATTCGTTTATTATATATTTTATATAATGTTATAGTTATTAAAGTCGTTTTCGATGTCTGTTAGACACGACTCACCATTAATTTTAAGATCCTATTAATTTGGACTAAAAATGATTAATAGAGTGGTATTAATGAATGTTCATGGTAAATTATGACCATACGTGTTTTTTTGTTTGTTTTTATTTCTGCCTGATTAATGTCAAAAAATTTAGATCCAAGTTTACCAAGGGAAATTAGTTGATGGCGTCCGGGATAGGCTTCACAATTAGCCAATTATTAGGTAATTATATTTCTGGGTTAAAAGCTGACAGTTTCGGGAATATTTGACAAGATAAATCATGAATACATGTATAGTAATCCGGAACATTTTGGGAATTGCGGAAATTCTGTGTTTTCATAGGAAATACAATAAAAAATTCATTTGAAGAATGTTCCGGATTATAACAAACGATTCTTTTCATCTAATGGATCGATGCCAGTAAACTAACTAGATGAAAACCAACTCAATATTAAGCTAATAGAGGATTAATTTGTAAGTCCTGTCAAATAAAGTCCAATTTTCCAAGTCCAATCTCGACTCATCGAAACTAGTTTATTTCTTTTTGCTTTGGATCTAATCTTGATGAATTCCCAGATAATTTGTTATGGCATATAAAAAATTTCCTGGAACTTTTCTTATACCCAATCTTCGTGAAAATTTTGAAGATAAGAAAAATAAATAGTTAATTAGGGGAGCAATTATCAATTAGCATGGTGATTAATGAGTGTTGTCATCTAAATCTGTGAAATACTCTCACATTCATCGCTCAAAAACAATTAATTAATTTTAAAAAACATTAATTAATTTTTTTTAATCCAAAGATAAAAATATTACCGAAAACTATTGAAATTATATTTAAATCTATTGAATTGATGTAATATATGGCCTCATATTCATTATTATGTGTTTCGACTGAATAGTTATTTTAAGAAATTTGAATTGAATTCGGTGATGAGCAAGGTGTTTTACTCTGTCAAACACATCGATATTTAAGGCCTTTTGTTATAATAACAAGAAAATCATTAATTATTCAAATCAAGATGAAAATTTGATTAGAATAACACCTTGGTCATTACTACTGAATGTTTAAAATCCATTTCTTTTATTGTATTTGTTGTAAATAATTATTTTAATTGAATAGTTTTCGACTAAATTCTGTAATTTTGTTAATTTAAGTGAAGTATATGTGAATTACTGTTAATATTGTTGAACAAGAATTGTCACTATTATTGAATAAATATTTACCCTGAATATTCTCAAACCTGACTACTCATTGAATATTTCCAGTCTTGAAGTTGACCAAGTTTTCAAGTAAGAATAAGAAAGATAAAACATGAATAGCAGTGTAATAAATCATCTTGTTAATTAGATGTCAACCATTAATTTTTCAACCGTATTATCAAAGTATTAAAAAGATAAACAAAAAAATGTGAACACCAAGGCAAAATGTTTAATCGCAATAAACGTAATGTTAAATAATAATTTCCATTTGGAAGGCAATAAAAACTTGTTTTCCCACTAAATTCTAACCTGGGTTATGTCGACCATAAAATGAAAAGGTATTTTAGCTATGCTCCTTGGCCATTACAGACCTACAATTCAATCTTGGTAATTCAAATCGAGGAAACACTGACAAATTGTGTGCTAAACAACTTACAAATTGAAGATTTATTGTGAAAAATATCAGAAAACCAATTGATTAAGACATCTGTTTTATAAGCAATTAATGTCAAGGATTGACCATGCTCCACAGACAAAATGTCTTCAGTTAGAATGACTTTAAAATCCCTCTCTGTGGACAACTCCGGTTAAATCCCATCCATTTTTAATTTTTTCTTTTCTCTCATCAATCAGGGGATGAATAAGCGATTTATTTACACATCATTTGATAGAAGAAGAGATGATCTAGCTCATATCTTCAAATAGAGGTCAGATAATTCATTGATAAAACTCCTGCACATCCCTCGTCTCACATCAATTCAATTTTTTACTGTTTTTCATCGACTTATATAAAAAATGTTCTCATTTTTTAAGTCAAATAGAAATGAGTTTCTAATAAATCGATTCATTCTTTCGTTTAACTTAATTCTCAAACAGTTTTTTATCGACAAATGAAATGCTTTTTTGAGTTCTCAAAATCAGATGATTTATAACAGTATTGAAAAATACAGTGAAAATCAATTCACTATATTTTTATCGCAAAGATTATAAAAAAGCGAATTATGTTTTGTATAATAAATTTTTATTAGAAAAAAAGTTGAAAATAAAAAGTTATGATTTAAAGTGGAATCAAATAAATTTAAGCTTACCAAGCTCCTCTCAAAAGTTTCTATGAATTATATATGAAGGGAATGGTCTGTAAAGAGAAAAATCAATTTTATTTTTTCCACTCATCTATTTTCGGTTCGCATACTAACTAGATTATCTTTCATTCTGCGAATTCCGCCTTAAATCAGGGATAGCCAAGGGGTAGACTCCAACTTCCGAGAATCGGTTGGCAAGTTCAAACAAGGTTTTCGAAAAGTTCAACATTACATGTATATGGGGAAGGGCATTTGTCAAGAAGGGGTGGTGATACATTTGTCTTATGGATAAACAGGTTAGAAATAGTTGGTCATTAAAAAGGTCACTCAATACATCCAATCCAACCTCATCTCCTGAAAATCCTTGGCGATCACCACAATGAATGACACGGCAGAAAAATAGAAGGAGTAACCTTGGTCATCACCTTCAGTAGGCTATTTGATAAGTAATTATTAAATTATAAATTTCAATGACAACAAAATTTTATTAAAACACAAAATGTATTCTTTGAAAACAATTTTCATTCAGAAAAGAGTTTTAATGATTTTAATTAAATTCTCTCAAATCGGAGAATTTTGATTTAAAAAAGCTTTTGTTAAATTCCAAAGTTAACTATTCTTGGCTTTGAATTTACTTTTGCGAGAAATTATTTGAATTGTTGTATATTTTCTGAGACTAAACTCATCGGGAATAAAATTCTTACGAAAAAAGCACTTTTGTTGAGTGTTATTATGCAACAAATGTTATCATGGAATTCAAAACTGATTTAATTTTCAAAGTGTTCTTGTTTATTATTCCTGTTATAATTGTATGTGTGGGCGCTCAGCAGTCATCAGGAGTAAGAGGTGATTTCATCTGTATAATTTAATAATGATTTTTATATAAGAGGATAAATTTAATAAATTCTTTTCTAAATTATTTTGACTTTAAAAATCATCTAGTTCAATAATTTATTATTATTATAAATAATTAATAATAATTCATTATTTACTTTTGAAGTTAGCAAATATTTATTCGTAATACTTGAAGTTTACCATGATTATATCAGAAATATATAAGCCATTTTAATGAAACGTATGTGCTTGTTAAATTTCACAATAATTGTATGACTAATGTTCATAGCCTGGAGTCAAACAACTTAATTGAATTTTATTTCCAGAACTCCTTATTTCAAAGTTAAATATAGGATTTATATTTGAACCTAGGACCACTCTATTTCTAAATGTTTTTTCAAATAAGGAAAGACACAATTCAATCAAAATCAATTCCCAGACCGATAAGTGAATGAGCAAGTTTAATTTTATATCTTATTCTTCATTATTTTTACATCAAAACTGCTTTTTATCAAAGGGTTTCACCAAATATTACATTTCATTTCCACTATAAAAAAGATGACATTAAAATGTAGAAGATGACCAGGATAGGACCAAATGAACATAGTTATTCACGCATGGTGAATGCATAAAAATTGATTGGAAATTTTGAACCTAATAGAATATTGACTAATCAAAAAATGAATCCTGTAACATTTAATATAACACATTTATTGGTATCTCCTTGGTCATCACTGCTAAGGAGATAAAGAAAAGTTCAATTAATTTTAGCAAAAATGCTGTATTTTTATGGATATTCTTTCAATTGTCTGACATATGTTTTCTCAGTGGGAAAGACGTGTACTTCCAGTCGTTTTGAGTGTGCCTTCAATTTGACGAAAGAGCCGCGACTTTATTTCAGTGAACTATCGGACGCTAAACCCTATAACAAGATCTGTAGATATGGCGGACGACTGTACCAATTGGGTTGGAATATAGCCATCGCTGGAGATCCCTGTGTCAGCTGTATTTGTGACGAGCGCTGGGATGACAGAAATCCATTAGAAAGTCTTTCCTGTAAGAGAACGGACTGTGAGCCTGACTTACAGATTAAACTGAAGGCTGGATGTCTTCCCCTCTATTCGTCAAACGAATGCTGTCCTAAAGACTACTACTGTCGTATGTATTCAAAGCCAAACAAATGCAATCTTATTACACAATTTATATTGACCAACCAAGGTAATCTATCATTCTCAACATATTCTTAATTCCATAACCACAGTGGAAATGATTTTATGCTAAGTTCAATTACTTGACCTTTAAAATAATAATCAGTTAAGTACTAGTTAATTTATGGCAGAAAAGGGGGCTTCTTTTTGGATTATCTTGGTGATTGTGTCAATATTGTGTTAACACATGTATTATCTTATCTTCGAATATAATTGACATTCAATTCTGTTTTTATTGAACTTTTCATTACTGATGTCAAACACATTCACATTATTTTTGTATTGAAGGCCAACAATGCGTTTTCAATGGCACCCGATATGGGATCGGAACAAAGCTATATATGAAGTCGGAGAGAGACAACTTGTGCGACGAGTGCCGGTGCTCAGCACCGCCTCATTTCACTTGTGTTAACACTGAATGCACTCAAAAAATCAGCGAAAAAATTCTGTTATTGAAAGAATCTGAAGAATAAAAATTTATTCTGACACTTATTTTATCCAAGTTTAATTTGAATTGGCTCTTGTATATTTATTTCTCAATTTCGTAATATTCTGTTTGCATGCTCCATTGTTTGAGTCTATTTTTACCAATTTCTCCACGAGTCTATACTTTTAAAGGATTGCTGAAATTGTTAAAATAGATTTATGTGTATTTTAAATGATTACCTAGTTCCATTGGGCTTACAAATAAGTTAGCAAATATTTTTGAAGTTTTAATGTGTTTTTAATGCAATGGTTTATGTTTTAAATTTTATAAATAGAAACCAAATGTTTATATAATATACCTAGCTGATTATCGACTACTCAAATATTCTATTTTAATGAAAGAATTTTGTTTTTTCATACTTCTAATGAATAAATTTTGCTAGATAAAATATATTCGCTTCACAACGTCATACTTCAACCAAAAATCAACAAGATGATATGTTAACTCGACTGAAGTTTGAAAAGTTTAAAAATACAAGCTAAATTATTTTGAAACATTCAAGTTTAGTTCAATTGACAAATTATAGAAATTTAGTTCTTGGAAAAAGCCAGAAATTTTATTCATTTATCTCTTACTAAATATAATAAATGGTCTTGATCATGTCTGTTTAGTATTTAATTTTTATCAATGTTGACAAGCACATATTCTGCTGAATAAATGTTCTTGCTTTTATTTGATTTTAAGGGCACTTCTCACAAAAGACATCTCTCCTGAGATCTGTTCTCTTCAAACATTTGAATATTATTGGAGTTAAAGTAAAAAATAAAATTCAAAAAATTTGATCCAGAACCTTTTCGTGAATTTTCATTTGATTTTTCAAACTCAATGAAACAGTTTATTGGATTAGATAAAAAGGAAGCACCGTGGGATTTAACCCGGATTCAACCCGGATCTAACGTCAATAATAAAATTACTCTTGGTTCATGGATCTAATTGAATATTTGTTGGCTTAACATGCCAATTTTCTTCAACTGGTTCTGCAAAAGCTAGTAAATTTGCATGATGAAAAATATAGTTTTTCATGGTAAAATAATTTAGGAATCAATAGATGAATAGCTATTTCCTGGAAGTGCATAATTTCAATGAGTAAGCACAATTTGTTCAAACAAATGATTAGTTTGAAAATCAGAAAATTTTCGGAAAATTTAATTTAATTAAATAAATGCATAAATCGTTTGTAAATACGTTTTATTTTAATTAAACTTTTGGCAAATTTTTTCATTAAATTAATTTAATAAATATGAAGTGATTTATAATTTAGTTTATTATTCAAATAAATTTATTATTATTATTATTATTCAAATTATTAATAATTTTATTTTTGGATTAGCCTGGGTGTTTATTACTTGGAAGTTGTTTTCATTCGTTATAATTTTTTTCTTGTTGTTGTCTTTTTTCAGACTTGTTTTCCAAAAATAATCTAGACACATTCTATTCTGAATAAAGTGAAGTTAGTTACTACAGTAAACACAAACCTACACATTCTTGAAAGTGAATTAGGTAAATAATAGATCGGAGCCAATAGGAAAGAGATCAACAAGGTTTTATGGAAAATTGTTTATTCCGGTCGAGAAAACAAAACGACATTTCTTACGGATAGACAAGGATTTTGGCAGAGCTTAATGTCTGCAGTAAATGAAAATTGCCAAGTTAACTTTATGCATGCTTTGATTTATTCAGTTTGCGTCACATTTTTCTTTCCCAATAGTTTTTCTATAGGCAAGGATGAGCAAGGTAGTCTTAAACTCATAGTATTAAACTATTAAACTTATAATATTAAAGGGTTTAAAAACTGACTAGCACATATTTTTTGATTAAATTAGTTTTGATAGCAATTGATTTGTTCCATAAAACTAAGACAAACACCTGGACGTCACTCATCTGGGATATTAAGACTATATCACTCTTTGGGCATCTTAGAGAGAAATGCTCCTTTTAAAATGCTTAAAGGTGGGGCGAATGGATTTGGCCCTCTAGTGTCTAGACAGAAACCTTTTTGCTGAGAAATTTTAACCTTAGGCCATCCCCTCTGGCCACAGGGCCTCCGAGCTTGGGCATCCCTAAATTAGTATAATATTTATAATCCTTGGCAATCTTCAATTGAAATATTTTATATCAATTCAAATAAGAAAAGAGGTTTTTCTTTCAATTATTTCATTTCAAATAAACGCTATTTTTGTTCAATAGGTTTGAGTCAAACAATAACTTAATTTCAATATTTGATTAAAAAAGTGAATTTCAATCTCAAAATTCTGGAATTATTCAGTTGAATGACTTTAATCATAAGCTTCGCAAATAATAAAAACGAAAATATTAAATGAAATTTTGAGTTCCGACTGAACATTATTATTGATTTCAACCAAAAATATATTCAATTATTAAAATCAAAACTATTTTTCCTCGAATTCTAATAAAATATTCAACAAAAAGTATTTTTAACTCAATTCCGTTGATTACAGAATAAATTAATTATGAAATACCCCTACAAATTTTATTTTTCTGTAAAAAAATATGCAAGGTAATTCTGATATTCTTGTCAATAAAACATTTCATTTAAAACAAATAATATTTATGTCCGACAACTCTTCCTTAAAAATTTTAATTTTAAAATTGATAATAATATTTTTCAAATAGATGTACCATGATAAATCTATTGTTGATAAATCAAAAAGTCTTTCCTTGAAAGCCGTCAATGATTTTATGGAAATTCTAAATAATTTTCAGATTTTAAAGAATTTTTTTGAAAATTTTCAAACAATTGTTTAATTGAGTTCAACACAATTGTGCCGAAGAACCCATTGATTGGACAGAATGGCCCACAATATGAGTCTCGAAGAACTTATGCAGGCCATGCAAATGGGTCGAGAGGAGAAAGATCCTTTTGACCGGTATAAAAGTATGGAAATGCATCAAATTGGCACTGATCATAGAATACAAGTCAATATACTGCCAGAGGACCAAGTTGACAGACAAGAGAGTCTGGCTCTTAGAGCTCATTTCACTCAGATTATATCGGATCGGGGCTATGACATGGACTGGCGAACTGCAATTGCCGTCGGAGAAGACAATGCTTTCGACCACTCGGTCTGGAGAATATCGAAAAAAGTACCGGAAGCAGCCTGGGTGCAACAGGCTTTCATTGGAGGGGCTGACTCTTGGGCACAACAAATTGTTGGAGCTCAGTCTTGGCAACAGGGGGCTGCTGGTGCTTCTGGCGGAGCACCGGCACCACCACAGGTACCACCTCTTGAGTACTATGCCCTCAAAATAGTGAGTTTACAGTACTATAAGATCAGAGCCATGACTCAGTTAACAGTCGCAGAGAGTGTCGCCTCTATCCGTAAAGAAGCGGATCTACTCCTCAGAATCAACCATGCTAACGTTGTCAAAGTAATCATGATCATTCTTTTGCCAGACAGAGGAACAAACTTTGAGTACCCGTATCTGGGAATTGTGATGGAGCTTATGGAGGGCACTATTCCTGATCTGATGAAAACAAGATTCCCCAATGGATTGCCTTCCATTTACAATAAGTATTGGTTTAGAGATATCGGACTTGCCTTGGTCCATTTGCATTACTACCTCACAGAGACCAAGCATCCTTTCCGACCAATACATCTGGTTCACAATGCAGTGTTCATCCGGAACATCCTCTATAAGAATGTAAGTCCAAACCTGATTATCTTCAAATTAGGCGACTTTGAAGAGAGCGAGAGTCACCTTGCTGGTCAGGCTCCGGATCGGTGGTGGGTGAGTGACGTCATTCAATTGGCTCGAGCTCTTTACTACTCACTGCAACCGACTAACAGCCACACTCTTGCGGGACAATTGATCTACAGAATCACTGGACGTGATCTTCCAAATGAGCCAGTTCCAATTGGCTACCCCTCTATGGGACAAAACCCAGTGCCCTCAATGTATGAGGCAGTCCAAGCATCTCATACCTGGTTACAATCGCAAGAATAAATTAGCACTTATATTTTGGTAATAATATTCGGTGATTTGATCTAGATCTTTATTGGACATCTATATATAAATTGAACAATTTTGAATAAAACAACCAGATCATATGAGATGAGCTGAGAAAAGCGCAAAGAAAATCTATTCTATTATTATCTTGGTTGAAATCATATTTTTGAATTCAAAAATGAAATTTTCAAACTTTTAAATTTCAATAAAATATTTAATGAATTGTTGAGAAAAATATTCTTAAATTGAAGTCAAGATATCAAAACATTTCTCGTCTTCTCACAAATCTTTGACAGAAGACAATGGCTGAGGGTTTTGATAGGATTGGCACAGATTATCTTGTTTCAGTGTCCAAGATGCAGGAACAGACAGTTCCTCTCAGACGCCACTTCCGGGCTGCGCTCAAGTGTTTTGGCTATTTGTTGAACTGGGTTGATGTGATTGCGCCTGGTGAAGACGGAAACTTTGACAATTCCCTGTACATAGTCCGCAACCTAAGGTTTGACCCCAATCGGCTATTCCTCCAAAGTTTAACTGACATGAGAGCCCAGGGAGGAATCAGAGGATATGGACAACCATTGGGCCAAAAGGAGGTTCCCATAGAACAAAATTGTTGTGCAAAGATTGTTAGCCTCAGTTATTACCGGGAAGGTAATTTGGCAAGTATCACTCTTGAAGCTTGTATTAGAGAACTCAGGAAAGAGGGAGATATGCTCATGCAACTGCGACACCCGAATATTATCAGAGTT
>JAQGBD010001123.1:0-18821 GCA_034698165.1 Punctoribates punctum | reverse complement strand
ACTCTACGGACTGTAATGGTGTGGGTTCATGGAGGGGCCTTCCAGTATAATACGGCTAATTTATATGACACCGATGGAAGAGTCCTCTCTTCTTATGGAGACGTTGTCGTCGTTTCTTTCAATTACAGGTTTATATCATTTAATTAATGTTTAAGTATTTATAAATAATTTTATATCAATTAAAAGAAATGGAATTTTTGGTTTTCTAAACCTTGAGACGGGTTCAGCCCCCGGCAATGTCGGACTCTATGATCAGTCACTGGCTCTCAATTGGATTAAAGAAAATATCGCACAATTTGGTGGCGATCCCAACAATATCGTACCTTTCGGTCAAAGTGCGGGGGCTATGAGTATAGGAATGTTAATGACTATGAATTCAACTAAAAATCTATTTTCGAGAGCAATCACTGCTAGTGGTGGCGCACTATTACCAGGAATATTGACTTCTAAAACTGTAAAATACTCGAAGCAATTAGCAAGGCAAATAGGCTGCGCCTCTGATCATGAATTCAATGCAAATCCTGAAAAAGTAGTTCAATGTCTGAGAGGAGTACCACTTAATCAACTCATTGAAGTGAGTAATTAATTAATAAACAATTATAGGTTTGTTTTCTACATTACTCGCTTTACCAATTAATAGGTGCAAGCTCAAATTTTGGACTCTTGTCAAACACCATTTATGCCGAACTCGAAGGGCTATTTCAAAGACTTCACTTTACCCGGAGAACTATTGGACGACAAAAATTTATTTTCCAATATGAAGGAAATGCTGACCGGAGTCGTCCCAAATGAAGGCTCTTTCCTTATGCACGCCTCAGACCCAGAGTCATACCGACGCCATACCTATCCTCTGTTAAATACTTTGGACGAAACGCGACATAATTTTGTACAATATTTGACTCAAAAGTTTCGAATCACAAGTCATTTGTCAAATTTGATTGCATTAGTAATGATAAGCGGCCCCCACTCCGACTCACCACAAAATAACATCAATAGAGTAACGCAAGCATTTGGTGACAATTCCATCACATGTCCGACCATTTATATGGCCGACCAATTGATTGCTCGCAATAAAACGGTTTACACCTATTTATATAATCACAGATCGAGTGCCACTAAATTTGGAGAATGGATGGGAGTCAGCCATTATGAAGACGTTCCCTTTGTTTTTGGTTATCCTCTAAGAAGACCTAAACTTTATAATGAAGACGACATAACTCTCAGCAGACGAATGATGAAAATTTGGTCCCATTTCGCCAAAACCGGGTAAACATTACTTATTTTAATATATAAAAGACCCGAATCTAAATATAGAAATGTTCTAGGAAAGTTTTGCCCCAATCAGGCCTGGATTGGCCCAAATATAATCTGGATAAGTCATATATGGTTCTTGAAGTGAAAAACTCATCGATTATTAAAAATTTTCACCAAAGAAATTGTGAAATATTCGAAGCGGTCTATAAATTATTTTAATTAATTGACTATTTATTTGTTTTCATATCTATTAATAAATGATATTTAAGTAGTTATTTGCAAAACAAAATATGTGCTTGCTCACAATTTTAATTGTTATAAGTTTTCGAGAATAACTGAACGAAGATCAAGAAATGCATCACACAATTGATTGAATACTGAAACAAAAGTCAGCAAGGTTTATATCAATATTGGAAGTGAAATATTAGAAAGTACCTCGAAGAATCCTAAATTGGTAAGAGGGTAAAAATCATAACAGGAAATGCCAATTGGAGGACCTGAAACCCATTCCAAGAAGTTTTGTATCTATTCACCAAAGAAATCATAACTTTTATTGTTCTGGAATATTACCTAGTAACTATACTTACCTCCCACTTGACTTTGTAAGCGATCTTATTTCTAGCGACATATGAATTGATAACAGTTTAGAGATGAGTTGAATCTTTCACTAAACTGGCCGCAAAGCTGGTTGATAAAAGTATCTTGGTGATATGAACGATGCCGACCGCAAAATTGGCCGAACGCAGGAATAGAGGACTTCTTCCGTAGAAAAATATATAATTCATTAGCGTTATGATTAAAGTAACGCAAAAGTGATTTATAAAAATCAAATATTTAAAGAATTCATTGAATTTATAAGTGATTATTGAGAGCCTGTTGTGAACGGCGAACAAATCAATTAACATAAAAGTATTGATTTTACTGTAGAGTCGAAATGTATTAAATCGACCCCTCTTTTCAATTCTTATGGATCTTTCGTTTAATTGTTTAAATCTCTGCTTCATATAAAAGACTGTGAAGTAAAGCAACGCATAGGGAAGTACTGAAACACTAGTAGTAAAATGTGCCCAGGTCATCAATATTATGGTCCAAACAATTAACCAAACAATTGAAAAATGATAGTCATTACTGAGGTATGCGATCACATAATAGAAGATATAAACGGCACCGAAAATTGTCTTCAAATTGTCGCGCATTCCCTTAAGTATTGCAACCGAACAGATTTTTGAGACAACTTTCAGTTTCTTGACGTTTTGCTTTGTAAGACCATGGTCACTCTCTGGACTCATATTGACCAGTTTCTGAACCAGATTCAAACTCTCAGAATTATGAGCTATTGTTTGATTAATCATTGAATTTAAGTTCAAATTGTTTTGTAATTGTATTTATTCTAACCTAAAATGAAAGTCATCCGGAAAAGGGCGCCATAGAGTGCAACTCCAAACAGAATAACATTGAAGAGCCTCCGATCTCCCGTACAATAGAAGGGATCTCCCATATAGTTCCATATAATTGGGTCGAAAATGAAGGCAGCGCTAATATACCTTGCACAAATGGCCCAACAAAACAAACAAATCAAAATTGAAATTTTTCGTGACTTTGAATCGTATCCTATAATATACTCGCGTTTAAAAAATGATTCAAAATCACAAAAATGACTGACATTTGCCGACATCTTCTCTAAACTAAATCTTAAGCTCAGACTCGATATCAAAATCATATGAATTCATTCAAAATTTATGACAAATACTAATAAAGAAAATGTGCAAGAATATTTTTACGCAAAAAATACATTAATTTAATTTGTTTTTTTCATTCATCTAATGACAGTAATTAAAGTTTTGTTTTATTTAAGTTCAAAGTTTAATTCAAATGTCAGCCAAACTCAGAATTCTCGATACATTTCAAAGTTTAGTATAATTAATGATATTTGTTTGTGATCTCAAAATATTCCTTTGTTTTGATATATAATTAATTACATTTAACTTTATATTCACGTAAAATACGTTTATATTTGTGTATGAGCTTGGTTATGTTAAAATTTTCAACTGTGAATATTCTGAATGAAATGTCATCTTTATTATTGATTGTAATTTAAAAAACTGAACAAAACGTTGAATAATAGTTATAAAGATAATTTTAGAAAAAAAATGAAATTAACATGATCATTTCTATTAGTTTTAATGTTTCTGTTTAATGTTCATATGATGTGCTAAAAACTATAGTCACTATAGTTGGCAAAAATGCCGACAAATATTACAAACTTCAAAATGCAATCGACTGCAAACTGGATAAATATAGAGAATTAAATTAATCTTGTTAATTTTAATTGCAATTCATACCAAAAACACTTCATGGCTGGTGAATGGAAATATATCTAAACAATAAATACCGATAATAGGGCCGGAATGGAGGCGCTCGATATAGTTTCTTAGCTGTCCATAATCAAAAGATTAGCAAGGTCATTTAAACAGGCAGTTAATGAGATATTTTTGAATCATACTTACTTTAAATGAAGCAAAAGTCGGAATTTTGTGTTTACAGCTCAAAGAGAATAACTGAGACTTAAAAGAGTGGGCCTTATTTGAGAGTCCGGCCAATGTTTGCGTCACGAATACCATTAAAGTTAGCAAGAATATTGCGATTAAACAGACGGCCAATCGGAGAGCTATGTGAGCCTTTCCATAAAAACTCATAAAGAAGAGGAGACTCAGGGTAAACGTCGAACTGTACTGATTGACAGCCAAAATATATCGGAAAAATTGGTTACATTTGTCGGTCAGAATACACAGATTGTTATGTAATGACAGAAATTCATTCAAATGAGTGAAATTGATTCGACCCAAGAATAGGACTTTCAGTTTTGTATACAATTGTTTGAACCGTAACTTCAAATAAAAACAGGAGAAGAATACGATTCCATACGAGAAGATAATGGCAGAAGTGATATATCGCGACCATATCCCCAATATTATGAACCAGGTAATCGTTGGGACTATACCCATATAAAACTCTTGTCTGAGATATGCTATCAAAAGGAAAGTACCGTAAACTGCAATGAAAACAAGAGGAGGAACGAATCGCATTATAACAAAAACGAGCAAGTTTATAACTTTTGACAATAGAAATAGTTTTCTGGCGTTTTCTTGAGTCAGTTTATGATTTGATGTGTCCTTTAAATGAATCAATTTTCGCATAAAATCCAATTTTCCATTACTTTCAGCTTTTAATACAAATTAAATACATTTCAAATAATTTAATCCAAAGAAAGACTTAAATAACAATAAATACTTACCGATGAGAAAAACAGTTCTGAAAAGAGTGCCAAAACTTGATATTCCAAGAAGTATCAAGTTCATTAACTTTCTATCTTTAGTGTAATAGAATGGTTCGCCAATTATTGACCAAAAGTTTTCATCACTTATTAGTGGCGCTAAAAGCCATCTGAATGTACAAAACCAACAGAAATAACAAATGACTTTTGGATTGAGAAATTTCTTATCATGGTCATCCACTCTAATTATGAACTCTTTACTTATGATCTTGTCAAAATCACAAAAGAACTTATCCATTATTTCTTTTTGTCAACAAATGGTCATATCATTTATTAGACAAATATTGAACTATCGCCGACTATGTCAGCAAAATATCGAATTCGTTTGTTTTTTATATTATTAAAGAACTTTACTTTAAAAATAGATAACTTACATAAAATTCTTCCATTTCTTTTGAAACTAATATTTTGAACTAAACTTTGTTATAAACATTCGATGATATACAGGATCAGTCATATTAATCAAATGGTAAAAATTACAAAAAATGAAATATTGAATTAATGAACAAATGTAAACTAACAAGTTATTATTATCTTGTGCAATTTTTAATCATTAAAATTAAAATTTTTATTAAAAATATGAATAAATTAAAATTTACCTATAAAAATTTGTTGATACCCTGATGCTATTGCATGAATTTAAAAATGCTATTATTCAAATCATTCAATTAAAGAACTATCCAGAATAGTTTACTATACAATGTTTAGTCAAACTTTAGAATGAATTTAATGTGAATTTATTTTTCCATACCATTCATATTTATTAGTAAAACAAAGAATTAATGGCCATGCACAAATAGCTGGTACTATATTTTCTAGAATAAATTTAGTACAATTTAAATGATATTGGTAAAGTAGCGCTAAGCATACTAATATAACCTTGGATAGATAATAAATTAACTTTAATGAAACCAATAATGAGAAGCAAACGTCCGATTAATAACATATTAGACTCCATTCATATAAAGAAAGACAATTAAAAGTTTCTTTGAGCCCAAAATCATTAAACTTATTGTTTTTCTTAAGAATAACGATATTTTCAAACATTATCTGAGATTCTCTTTGAATTCAATTTTCGAGAAACTTATGAATATAATTGACTTAAAGATGTTTTCAATTGAATTTGTGGCCATTCATTGTTTTGGGAGAATATTAAAGTAGTTAAAAGTGATATCATATCAATTTGATTATCAATTTGACTAATATTGCAAATAAAGTCTAAATAGTCTGTCAGCCAAATAATGATTGATCCCTTTGATATTAACACTGAATTACTCAATTTAATGCAATTTTCAATGTCTCTCACCATTCAATCATGAAAACAACAGGAATTTATAGCCCAAAAATAGGTTTCTTAACTGAAAATTAGCAAAACATACGCGAAATGATCTTGAATTAAAAATTCAATCCGTAAGTCAAGGCTCTCAAAAGTGAAATCAAAAAGTTTCAAAATCGCCGAAAGGCTTACAGTTTACATACATTTTGTATATACGTCTGAAGTGTATAACAAGAAAGACAATCAGAAAGTGATGTTTCAGTTTTTTGTTGAGTTTTGTGACTCTTTTGTCAGCGAAGGTCATTCTCATCATTCAAATAATTACCCGAATAATAATGAAGAGTATTTTCCTGCGTTTAAACTCATGTTTTACATAACATTAGAAAACAATTTTACTTTTAAATTAAGTTTAAATTTAATGGTCTCGAGTCCAAAGAGTTTTCCTTTTGAACGGATAAGAAGTTTCAAACTAAATGATTGACTGATCGATCAAAAAATTGAATTTCACTTCACTTGGAATTTGTCAATAAATTAAACATCAGTTTCCCAAGAGTTTAGCTCCGGCTGTCTGTCAGTTTCCCAGTGATTTCGTGCCTAAGGGCTCACTCTCTCCAACACTTTTGCTTTAAATTCAAATCATTTCAGTCGAGTGCTTCCAAAACATCTAAAGTTGAGATTCGTTATCACATTTGTCTAATATTCTGTACCCTATATACCACTGACCTAAACATTAAATTCATTGATTTTTTCAATTTGTGTGAAATTGTGTGGAATTGATTAAACTTGTTATTTGAAAAGTAGTGTCATTTCATTTCAAAGTCAGTTGAAAAGTGTTGAAAGAAATTAATTCTATTAAAAATACAGTTATTCTAAAAGTCGAGTCAAATAAGTGCCACAAAATGTTTGACGCGAAGACTCAGATATTAGCGGTGGTTGTCTTCACCACTTGTGTTGTCGTCATTTGGCGATCAAAGACCAACTCTATTGAAAAGACCAAATACTGTCTCAATGACAGTACACCACTCATTGCAAATAAGAAGGGAGTTCTGCCGATAGTTATTGATATGGATGATTCAACTTTGAAGTTAGACCCCTCAGACATTCCCACTCAGCCCTCAACAGTTAATAGACGGGTTAATAGAAAGGCTCAGAATATGCCTAAAAAGGGTTTTGTCAACCGAAGAGTTATTGTAAAGACTTCGAGTGGTTTTGTCGAAGGAAAGACATTAAGTGTATTCGGTTCTCCTATATATACATTTCTGGGAATACCATATACAGAGCCACCGGTCGGACAATTGAGGTTTGCTAGACCTGTGCCAATCAAACCCTGGCAGGGAATCAAACAAACTATGAATTTCGGTCCGATGTGTGCGCAAAAAATAATACCTCGGAGTTTAGTTCCCATGAAATACATAACAACCAATATTAGCGAAGACTGTCTCACAATCAACATATGGTCGCCCGATATTAAACCACAAACTCTACGGACTGTAATGGTGTGGGTTCATGGAGGGGCCTTCCAGTATAATACGGCTAATTTATATGACACCGATGGCAGAGTTCTCTCTTCTTATGGAGACGTTGTCGTCGTTTCCTTCAATTACAGGTTTCTTTCAATTTATTAATTTTAAGTTTTATATTATATTTTTATAAAGGAATGGAATCTTCGGATTTCTCAATATTCAAACTCCATCGGCACCGGGCAATATGGGAATGTATGACCAGTCACTGGCCTTGAACTGGATTAGAGAAAATATCGGACAATTTGGTGGCGACCCCAACAAAATCGTACCCTTCGGTCAAAGCGCGGGAGCCATTAGTATTGGTATACTTATGACAATGGATTCGACCAAAAATCTATTTTCGAGAGCAATTACCGCCAGTGGTGGCGCACTATTACCAGGAATATTGACGACTAAAACTGCACAAAACGCCGAGAAATTCAGTAAACTTATCGGTTGTGCCGTCAATCGGGAGTTCAAAACAAATCCTGAAAAAGTAGTTCAATGTCTGAGAAGAGTACCACTCAATCAACTCATTGATGTCAGTCATGAAAATCTAATCCATAAAAACAAATCTTTGAAATACAATTTGATTGATGTTTAGGCTCAGACACAGATATTGGACTCATCTCAAGTGGCATTTGTTCCGACCCCCAACGGCTACTACAAAGACATAAACTCCCCTGGCAATTTATTGGATGACAAAAGTTTGTTTTCTAATATGAAAGAACTCTTGGCAGGAGTGGTGCCAAATGAGGGGTCGTGGCTCTTGCATTCATCCGCTCCACAAATATTCAGACGCCATACCTATCCTCTTCTGAGAACAATAGATGAGACCCGAAATATGTTGGTCTGGTATTTGACCGAAAAGGTGGGAATAACAGGGAGTGTCGCCAAACTGATCGCCAACTCAATGATAACCGGCCCTGAAATCGATAAACCTTTGAATAACATGAATAGACTCTCACAAGCCATGGGCGACAACTCTATCACCTGTCCGACCATTTATATGGCCGATGAGCTGTCCGTTAGAAATAAGACGGTTTACATGTATTTGTTTTCCCACAAATCAAATGCCACCAAATTTGGTGATTGGCAGGGAGTCAGTCATTATGAAGAGGTTCCCTTTGTTTTTGGTTATCCTCTCAAAAGATCAAAAATCTATACTAAAGAAGACATAATTCTGAGCAAACGATTGATGAAAATATGGTCACATTTCGCCAAAACCGGGTAATTATTTCAAAATATAATAATAGAATGGGTATTGAATACATGTATTTCATATTTCAGGAAAGTTTTGTCTCAATTGGGTATAAATTGGCCCAAATATAACATAAATGAGTCTTATATGGTATTAAAAGCGAACAAATCGTCTCTAACCAAGAGTTTTCATGAGAGGACGTGTGAAATATTTAAGGCTTCCTTCAAAATATTTAATAACATTTAACTCCTTTCAAGACTTCATCTAATTTATTGCGTTTTATACAAATATTTTGCTTTAATTTATTTTTCATAAATATTTAAATTATTCGCATTTGATGTGATATTTAGATACATTTATTACCGCACTCTCCCGGACAGCACCGGCGCAAACTTCGACCACAATTTGCATTGATTTTGGGGCACTGGTCGTAGTGTCGGAAACATCTGAGTCTGGCATCAATTGGGGGGCATTTTCCGTCTTTGAATCTCGACTCACGATTCTTAGGGAGATGTTTATTCTTTGCTGTAGTCTGACCTAGTACATAACTTTAATCAATACAATTCTTGAAAAGGTGTGTAAACTCACTCTCAACTGAAACCATAAGACAAACACCAATTAATATAATAAAGAAAATATTCATTCCTTTCATTTTGATGTTTGGCTTAATTGTGATACAAATTTCAAAGAATGTTTCCAAATATGAGCTCATATTTTGAGGAAATCATATCCTTTTGTTTAATTACTACGGATTTCCATTTCTATATTCATTTGATTCCAATACAAAATTTAATTTTTGTTCATTTATTAAATGGCATTAAATCTGAATTTTGTTTTGATTAATAAACTATGAAAACAAACAATAATTCAAAGAAATAGAGAATCAGCTGAAAATTCAATTTATTACATAATTCTGGTTTTAATTTTGATGTATCAAGGTACAGAAAGTATTTAAATTTTACATTAAATAAGCGGAAAGGGTTTACAGAATAAAGGTTGAGCCAAAAAATCATATCCGTTGCCAATTAATCCGCGAATTAATTGAAAAAATAGTCAATTTTTTATTTTGTTTAAAGAATTTGTGAAATGAATGACATTTTGAGCGCACAAACGATTCGTCAAAAGTTAAAAATAACTGAAAAGATCTCATTTCTTGAGCGAAGTTTTCTTCTTATTGACAATGTTTTACAAGACTCAAGACTTATATACACAATATCTTAATGACTGCTATAATTAGATTAGTTTGGCTCCGGATTAACCCAAACGAAGACAGAGTTTTTATATCAATATTTTCGTTTTAATCATTCAAATGTCATATTAACTCGAAATCAATTTATTTAATCAAACAAATCATCAAAAATGAGTTAAAGAATTGACTCTCAGATGATGTAAATACTTATCTCATCGATTAATTCAAATAAAAATCGTGGAAAATATGATTTTTAATATCTATATTACTTTTGTCGCTATTCTTGTTTTGATAGCAATAAAAGTTGAAAGTATTCCAAGTATTATAAGAGTCGGTAAGTGTTTAATGTTGTTATTCAACAAAATATTTTCTTAACAAAAATATTGTGAATTGTTTTGAGAGCCTTAATAATGACTCGAATCAAACCACAGGCGGTCTCTTCACTGTTGAAGAGGAGGAACAGGAACTCGCCTTTCGTTTTGCAATCGAAAAGATCAACGCCGACGGCTTTCTTCTGCCGAAGACCACTCTTGTGCCACAAGTAGAGAGAGTGGATAATGTCGACAGTTTTATGGTTCACGAAAAAGGTTTCAATTGATTTGATGTTTTGTCAAAATTGATTATTTTAACTATTTTTCAGTTTGTGGTCTATTGGGGGAAGGGGTGGCCGCCATATTTGGGCCGCAGGACAGCATCACTTCAATGCAAGTCCGTTCCATTTGTGAGAACTTCGAAATACCTCACATCGAGACCCGACCCGACTATGAAAGGGATCGAAACGATCTGTCAATCAATTTCTATCCGCATCCCTTTCAGCTCTCCAAGGTTTACATGGATTTGATCAGAGCCTGGAATTGGGAGTCGTTTGCCATCATTTATGAATCCAATGATGGTATGAAAAGTCAAGGATATCCACTCCATTCTTATTATTATACATGATTTGCTTGCTATAAGTTAATAACCAGACCTAGTTGGTTCGCAAAGGGCGCGGCCTTTAATCCTGGCAATTGATTTCATGGCGTGACTTAGATTATGTCTGAAAACTGACCTCAAGTGCCAAACCAAAGTCAGTGCAGATCTCTTTTGTCAGTGAATACAAGGGATTCCCCATTAGGTCATCAAATTCTGCTGATTTTATAAATAAATTGTTTTTAATTTTAAGCTTGGTCATTCTTACTAATCATTGACAAATTATTAAATGACTTGTCTTTGACTGAATGTTAGGAATCGTTAATTTCAAAGATTTTTTCTACAAATCATTGAACGAAAGCTGGAAAATAAAGACCTTTCAATTGAGAGAAGACATCTCATACAGAGACGTCTTGAGGGAAGTTAAAAAGAGCAAGGAACATAATATCATTCTATCGGTGGATAAGAACAATCTGCTTGAAGTTTTAAACCAGGTAATATTATTAAATTCATTGTAAATTACATTAAACATTAATGTGAATCATTGAAAGGCACAACAGGTGGGACTTCTCACTGAAAACCATAATTATTTGATCACAACTTTGGTGAGACATTAATCCAATAATTGATGAGATTTTTAATATTTGTAACGAATTTTAGGACTTATTGACACTCGATTTGGAAGACTATCGACACAGTCGGACAAACATCACATATCTGAGGATAATCGATGAAAATTCTCAATATTTCAAGAGTTTGGTCAATGAATGGCATGTCTACGCCTCCCGTTTGGGGAGAAGACATTTTATGAGTGCCCCCCAACACTTCAATGTAAGTCTAATCACATCTAATACTTGACAGACAAAACACAAACTTCTTTTTTTTATTAAACTAAAGGCTGATTCAGTTCTGATTTACGACGCCATCAAAGTATTGGTCATCGCTTTGAAAGAGTTATACTCTTTTGATATCCAACCAATCAGTTGCGAAGACGAGATTCCTTGGCTTCACGGAAGTTCTGTCATTAACTATATGAGACAGGTCTTTCTCAAATCTCTTTTTTATGAATTAATCAATACTTCCAAACTTTAGGTTCAAACTGAGGGCATAACCGCTTCCATAAAATTTGATGCCTCGGGTATTCGCTCCTCTTTTGTTTACCAAATAATAAGCATTACTGAAGACGGATATGATATCGTAATTAACACTTTTATCGGATTATATTTACTGATAATTAATTATTATTTCAATCGATTAAACCGAAAACAGTCGGGAAACTGGACTTCGGGTAAAGTTTATAAAAGCGAGTTATGGAACAAACACTACCAGAAGTCTAAAGATGAATATGAATTGATTCGGATCACAACAGTGATTAGCAGTCCCTTCACAATGTATAGCAAGAAAAAGGACGAACTCAAAGGCAACGACAGATTTGAGGGATATGTCGTCGATTTGGTCAATGAATTGTCGAAAGAACTGAATTTTGTGTTTGAGATACATATAGTCAAAGACAGACAATATGGAGCTTACAATTCGAAAACAGGCCAATGGAATGGTATGATTGGGGAAGTAATAAGAGGTGAGGCCCATATGGCAATCGCTGATCTGGCCGTCAACTCAGAACGGGAATCAGTAGTGGACTTCACCTATCCTTTTATGTCGACCGGTATTTCCATTCTGTATAAGAAACCGACGAAGAAAGAGACGTCTCTCTGGTCATTCTTATCGCCCTTTTCAGTGAGAGTGTGGATCTGTATGTTAGGTACTTTTGTTGGCGTCTCTGTTCTTCTTTTCCTGACCGGCAGATTCACTCCATATGAGTGGGATAACCCTCACCCGTGCCGTCAAGACGACAAAGTGCTTGAAAATGTGCTGAATATACGAAATAGTTTTTGGTGTACCATTGGATCCCTTATGCAACAGGGCTCTGACATCGCCCCCAAGTATGCCATCAGTTGTTCTCACATTTATTAACATCAAATTTATTTATGCAGAGCGATGTCCACCCGAGTGATAATTGCAATTTGGTATTTCTTCACTTTAATCATTGTGTCCTCATATACGGCTAATTTGGCGGCTTTCCTTACTGTGGAGAGCATACCCTTCCCTTTCAATAGTGTGGAAGAGTTGGTAAACACGAGTATCAAATACGGCTGTTCCCCCAACGGAGCCACTCATAAGTTCTTCAAAGTATTCGATTAATTAATTTACGGATAAATTCTAATAATTGAATAAAACAGAACTCGAATATATCTACCTATCAAAAAGTGGCCGAATTCATGGAAAAGCACCCGGATGTATTACGTAAAGGTGGTGATGCTAAGGAAGAAGTGGAGAGAGCAGATGGACGCTACGCATACTTCATGGAGGCGGCGCCCATCGAGTACATCATTGAGAGGGATTGCAATTTGACTCAAGTGGGAGGACTTCTCGATAACAAAGGATATGGAATCGCAACGAAAAAGTGTCAGTCATTTCAAATTTGTTGACCCCTTTGTCATCAAAATATCATTTGAATTGTCGCTCATTTTGAATGTGATTCAGATTCAAAACTCCGGAACCCGTTATCGCAGGCAATACTTAAACTTCAAGAGACGGGACTACTTCAACAGCTAAAGGACAGGTGGTGGAAACAGAAGGGTGGCGGACAGTGCATCAGCAAACCATCAAGCTCACTCACAGAACTAGGATTGAAGAACTTGGGCGGTGTCTTCTTAGTTCTGTTGGGCGGCTCTATTCTCGCCGTTTTGATGGCTGTTTGCGAATTCATTTACAAAATTAAAAAAGAAAATAAAGTAATTTCTAATCGAAAACCTTTTTTCATATCAAATATAAATAATTAATATTATTTTCAATCGAAGGATAATTTTATACCAGAATTGTTTGAAGACATGAAGTTTGCGATGACATGTCATGAGTCCAGTAAACCGACCAGAAGTAAGAGTAAAAGCATTAAGAGTCTGACCGCCAGCAGGAGCTTCAGTGGCAGCAAAACCGGTTCCACTCCAAGACTTGAGTCACAATTTTCGACTTATTATTGAATTTATCATTAATTTCATATTAATTGTCACTTATCTGACAACTAATAGATGGCTTCTAATCGTATTCATTAGATTTTATAACCTTGTAAATCATAATTTAGACAACTTTTAGTTGACTTGAATAAAATTCAATTAATAAAATAAAAATTCAGCTGTTTCACCATGATACTATTTAATTGATCTGAAAAGATTTCTCAGAATATTCTTGAATTTGTGAGTCAAGAAACCAGAGGGAGGAACAGATGGTGTGATGAGGAGTACCTGAACACAGCTGTCACACAATTATGAATATTCTGTTCCCAAACATTTTGAAAAACCAGAGAATGAGTGCATTCTTAGCCTCTATTTAATGAGTTAAAGACTATAATTAGTTTAACCGCTATTTTATTGTTTTTAGTCTCAAAGCCTAAAATTCACAGCTTTTAAAACAAGAGATGAAGTGATACGAAACCACTCATTTGTGTCACTATTTTTTGGTGTCTTTGCAAACAAAAAATTATCAAATTTTACGTTTCGTTTTCAAAATTTAAACAACATTTGCGACAAAAATCTATCACAAAATTCAGTGTAAATTCAGTGACTTTTCAATAAAAGTTTGACAAAAATGACAAATGTTTTGACTCTATTGCCTATAATTCTCATCAATTTCCAAATCCAATCAAGTTTTGAAAGTCTTCCAAACTTAATTCGAATAGGTGAGTCATCTCTATTTCAATTCATTACATCAATTCATTACAAAATTATTCTGGATAATTTATCATGGTCACTTGCTAGATGCAATATTCCACTTTCAAATAATTTAAAATACATTCGCTTTTGATTAATGCTTGAATCAACTTTCCATATTTTTTTCGCCAAGTTTAAAAATCTCGTATTAATTGAGCAATAAATTTCCAAATTCATAAATATTCAAACCTTGTATTTATTGGTTTTTGTTTTGGTTATCGTAAATAATAATTAAAAATATTTATTAGAATAATTCAATTGCATAAAGAGCTCAATATTTGAGGAAAAGCAAACAAAATTGATATTTTTAATGGATATTTTAAGCATGCTTATTTAGTTTAAGTTCAAACTAAACCAAATCTGCTTCACATCAATAACTTTGAAAATCAATTCGTTGACAGTTTTGTGTCAAACATTTGTTTTCTTTGATCTCAGATTAAACTAAAATTTGTTTTAAGACCAAAAGTTATTTTAAATGTATTAATAGTTAAATCATTTTTAATTATTTTCGATTATTAGGCGCTTTGTTCACAACTGAGACCGAAGAACAAGAATTGTCTTTTCATTACGGAATCGATCAAATCAATGGGGATCTGACTCTTTTGGCGACCACTACTCTCATACCTCACATTGAAAAAGTCAACACTTCTGACAGTTTTCTTATCCAACAAAAAGGTGACAATTTGTGAATTGTTTGTTAAAACTCTTTTATCACAACAATTGAAATATCTATAGTGTGTAGTGTTTTGAGGAATGGTGTTGTGGCCATATTCGGGCCAAAGGACAGCATTGACTCAATGCAAGTCCAGTCAATATGCGAAGCGTTTGAAATACCGTTGATTGAAACAAGAGCTGACTTCGAATCAGAAAGGGCTGGCCTTTCAATCAATATGTTTCCCGATCCAACTCTTATGGTCAGGGCTTATATCGATTTGATTAAAGAATGGCGATGGAAGTCATTCGCAATTATTTATGAACACAATTCTGGTCAGAATTTTATTTGTTTTCACAAATAATTGTCAAAAAATCTTGTATTTCACAGAAATAGTGAATTTCAAGGAATTCTTCACATTATCGTCAGCCGAGGGCTGGGATATCAAAGTGTTTCAACTGATGGCAGACATTCCCTATAGAGATGTTCTTCGAAGTGTTAAACAAAACAATTGTTTGAATATCATTATGAGTGCAGACCTCGAAAATATTCCCGAAATATTTCGCCAGGTTTTGAATTACTCAAAATGTTGACTGATTTCCAACAGTAATTAAGACCATGATTAAATCTCTAGGCACTACAGGCAGGAATTCTCACTGATGAGCATCATTTTTTGATAAAGAACATGGTGAGCTTTCTCTTCCGTTAAAATTAGCTTAAAATTGCGAAAACAACTAAAGAGCTAACTATTAGATAATTAAAGTTTCGGTCGAAGGCTTACAATGAAAGCACTTCATATAAAACACATCATATGATGTATTTTAGGAAACAATACTGTCTTAAGAGAAGATTAATTATCGGTTTACTCTTTATTTTTCTTTTTTTGCGATCAAACTTTTAAAGTCTTTGTTTTAAATTCTCTCAATTTTGCAAACAATCCCAGAATTTTGGCTCAAATTTCTTTTTCTCGATTTTTTCTTCTTCTCTAAACTCTTATATTCGAAAATAATTTGATTTAATTAATATCTTAAACAGGATTTACATACAATAGATTTGGAGAAATATATGTTTAGTCGCGCGAAAATCACTTCATTCAGATTAGTTGATCACAATTACTACGAAACCACACATTTCCTGAATCAATGGACTAATTTTGCGACTCATCTTGGAAAAAGACAAAGTATTACTCCACCAGAATATATCAAGGTTAGCTCTTATTCATTTATTATTAATTTGTTCTATAAATTTTTAAAACTATTATTTTTCAATTATAATAAATCATTATTTTCACAATAAATTACTGAAAGGATTAAATTTATTTTAATCCCTTTAAAAGACGGAAACAGCACTCGTTTACGACGGTATCAAACTCCTGTCGCGAGCACTCAGTGATTTGAATGTTCCCCTTGGCATTCAGCCCATTTCCTGCACAGATGGAGAGCCCTGGCCACACGGCTCATCGCTTATTAACTATATGAGACAGGTCTGCATTTAATTTGATTATTCAAACTCAAAATTAATTATTACTCAAACAAAAACCAGAATAGTTTTCAAGGAATGAGTGGTTTAGTGAAGTTCGACAGCTCTGGCTTTCGCTCAGACATATCACTTGAAATACTCACTCATATAGAGCAGGGCTTTGATATCGTGAGTGAAATAGTTTCAAATTATTATCGTTTATAAATATTTTGATTTATTTCGGTAATAGTCCGGTAAATGGAATTCCAAGAGAATTGAAAAATTCGATAAATGGGGAAAACATTACGAACCGGATATATCAGAAAAAGAACTCATCCGAATCACTTCGGTATTCAACGATCCATTTTTCATGAATAGGAACTCGTCTTTGGTTCTAAACGGAAACGACAGATATGAGGGATATGTCATCGATTTAGTCGAAGAGTTGGCCAAAGAACTCAACTTTCGATTTGTTATAACTCCGGTTAAAGACAAGCAATGGGGCGGAAAGGATAAAAAGACCGGACAATGGAACGGAATGATTGGTGAAATTCTGAGAGGAGAGGCCGATATAGCCGTAGCCGACCTCACTATCAATTCTGATAGAGAAACGGCAATAGACTTTACGTATCCGTTTATGGCCACCGGTATCACAATTCTGTATAAGAAGCCGACCAAAACCCTGTCCTTGTGGTCGTTTATGCTTCCCTTCTCTCAGAATCTTTGGCTTCTAATGGTTGTGGTGTTAATGGGAGCAGGGGCCATTCAAGTTTACGTCGGCCGATTCACTCCATACGAGTGGTCAGATAACACTCCCTGTCGTACAGAAGATCCGGAGCTCGAGAATGTGTATTCCACTGTCAATGCCTTCTGGTTTTCGGTGGGAGCAATAATGCAGCAAGGCTCGGAAATAGCGCCCAAGTAAGTTTTTACTTTAATCAACTTTATTCTACAATATTTTGTTTTTCAAGAGCAATGTCGACCCGAGTGATAGCAGGTGTATGGTTCTTTTTCACACTTATAATAGTGTCCTCATATACGGCCAATTTGGCCGCTTTTCTCACTGTGGAAGACGCACCCCTTCCCTTCGATTCAGTGACCGCTTTGGCCCAACAGACAAAAGTAAAATACGGTTGTGTCCAGAATGGAGCCACTCATCGATTTTTCAAAGTTAAGTACCCTTTCTTTAATTCAACTGAATTCTCACCAATTTATTAATTTATGAATTCAGAGCTCAAATATTCCGATCTATAAGAAAATGACAGAAGTTATGGATAAAAACGAAAATGTATTCAAATCAAGTAATTCTATCGGAAGGGATGCCGTCGAGAGTGCAAACGGAAAGTATGCCTTCTTTATGGAGTCGGCGACTATTGAGTACATTACCGAAAGGTTTTGTAATCTGACTCAAGTCGGAGGACTACTCGACAACAAAGGCTATGGAATCGCCACAAAGAAAGGTATAAATATTTAAAATGATTTTTCAAATATTTAATTCGTTTAACCGAAGGCTCGAAACATAGAACTCCACTCTCGGAGGCAATTCTTAAACTCCAAGAGACGGGAGTATTGCGAACATTGAAGGAGCGCTGGTGGAAACAAAAATATGGCGGCGGCGCCTGTCTTAGTAAACCCAGTTCTCCTCCACTGGTGTTAGGGCTAAAAAATGTTGGCGGGGTATTCGTTATTCTCATCTGTGGCTCTATTTTCGCTACAATTCTAGCCTTTTATGAATTATTTTCCAATACCTTTAGAGAGAAACAGGTATTTCACTCATTTGTATGTTTCTATTGAATATATTTAAATATCTATTGATTAACAGGGTAGCTTTTGTTCGGAATTACTCGAAAACTTGAAATTCTCACTTAAAGTCTCAGAATACGCAAAACCAGCGAAGAAGAAGTCAAATAAGAGTATCTCCAGAAGTAAGAGTTATATCAGCGAAAAGAGTATAAGTATTTCGTCGCCTAATCTTCAGACAAATTCAAATTCAATTCATTTTTATTAAATTCATTTCAATTATTTTATAAATAAATGTAAATTATTTAATCATTGGATGTGATAGTCGTATATCATTTGAACGATCAAAAAGTGCATAACCACAACACCACATATGTACTGAAATTAAGCAAGGTTAAATAGGAATTTATCAGGGGTGCGCAAGGGGGGCCTTTTGATTTGGCCCCCCCCTAGGATCGAAGGAAAAATTGACGCCGCGCGAAGCGCGGCGGCAATTTTTTGGATATTTTTGGTAATTTTCGGTAATTTTCGGTAAATTT
>JAQGBD010001122.1:0-18830 GCA_034698165.1 Punctoribates punctum | reverse complement strand
AGGACCCCCCCCCCTCCGCCGAGCGAAGCGAGGCGGCAAATTTTTAGGGTAATTTTCGGTAAATTTCGGTAATTACGGCCGAAAAACTGGATTTAAACTGAATTTAGGAGAATTTAAACCGAATTTAGCCGAAAATAACCGGATTTAGCCCGAAAATGGCCATTTTTAGCCGAAAAACGGCCATTTTTCACTGGAGAAAAATCCACCCCCAATTCATACCCCTTTCCAGAAGTTTCATAACTTTTAATTTCGGACTAAATTGTAATTTAAAACTGTTTTTCAATTCTATTGATTTCCTGCAGAAAAGGTATAAATTGATTGAAAACCTATTCTAGAAATTCATTCAAAGCTAAGCCTCCTATCAGAGAGTGTGCGACAATGAGCAAGATTAAAATTCCGTTTGATATGGACCACACTCCCAGCCGGTATTATGGGTGAGTACAATACTCACAATACTCAAGCAAAATTTGATTTACAATGATATTGCTGAGAATAAAGTGAATTATTTCCAAGCTGTAACTTTTAAAATATGAATCAATTCTGTGCTGGAATCTATGAAAAAATTACCAAGGTTGGCGCTATCAGTTTGGTGTTTTATATCGAAGAATTTTAAAAGTATCAATTTAAAAATTATTTTTTTTTGCCAACAACCATTTATTAAAAATACACCCATCCTGTGCGTTAGCCCCAACCCCTCCCCCTGTGGCTATACCAGCAATAAATTAAAGCTTTTAAAGCGTATGAAACAAAAAACTCTTATTCATTATTAAAATATTAAGATTAAAATTATTGATAAGAATCCAAAAGCCATGAAAAGAGTGGATAAAAATTTATGCCAAAAATCCAAATCATAATTAAAATCCACAGAAAACGCAGCGAAGAGAACGAAAAAAAAATCAAATCCGGTGTTAAACCCAATAATTTTCTGACAGACAATACACGCCATTAGTGAAGGAATTCCCGCAAAGTTATGACACTAATCATCAAATATTAAAAATTAATACAAAAAATGGTTAAAAAAAATATTTTTAACTGATTTTAAATTCAAATTTTCTTCGAAAAAGAGAGAAATTATTTAATAAATTAATTAAATGTTTTTTCAACACAAGAGTCGGATTGAAATTAATTATATATTTATATATAAATAGTGAACAGAATTGTGGGTAAAACACACAATAATTTATTCATTGCATAAATCACGTTCAAGTCATTTATAGCCAGGGTATTAATGGTCCCAACACACACATGAATAAGTGTACAATCAGCAAGGTGGCAATGAAATCCGATTTATTACGGCCACCTAGTTGCCTTATCTAACCCGAAATAAATCTAAACCGTTGCCAATGTCCTAGATAATCAATTTTATTCAAATTTAATCCAATCTAATTGTGAATTAGAGTAATCATAATCGGGATCTGTTGACGAGTAACTCAAATTTGAGCCTGCTTATCATGCCTCAACAATTAGATAAATGAGTCCTGGTCTATTCCAGCCGAGTGTTTAGATAAATTGCATGTGGAGATCAAGTATACGATTTCCAGTCCATACCTTACGCCCTATTATTTATCTAAAGCCCACACAATATACCCAAAGCACAGAATAAACTGAGAGAACAAAATATTTCGTTAAATCAAAACCTTAACGAAGAAGAGAAGAGAAGAGAAGTTAAGATTAAATAGCAATCAATACATAACTGGTATTTAACCTTTGCCTAGAACTCAACGAAAAGAGCAAAAAGATGGGGCCGACCATCAAAACCACTCCACACACAAAAAAAACTCTGTGTAGAGACCAACAGAGATCTCAAGTGTTTTTTCACAGGTTTTGCTACGAAAAGAAAAATCTCTTATTTTGATTGCAATCCATGTGAAAGACCTAAACAAGAGTCGACACATACGCCAGCAGTGGATCAGCTATTTTTGTGCTCACTCTTCAGCACAGCTCTTATCCTCTTTTCTGTTGCTTTACTACCACTTAATGGAAACGATAATTACTTGTGATATCAAATGAGAGGCCATTAATGAAAAACTCGTTGACTTATCAGCTAATTGTTGGTCTGACAAAAGCAATTCATTTATCCAGGCACTTCTCAAAGGGCTAACCAGTGGATGGCCTACTAGAACAACACAGCCATAACATGTCTTATCTTATTCGCTATAAACCACTATCATTACCATTAACAGAGCACCGGATTAAAACAGTTTTCCAGTGCTTTTTGATGCCTCGATTGTATTGAGTGCCAGAAGTTGTGCTCCAAATCAATATTAACTCACATTTTGTATGTAATATGAAATACATTTCCGCCCAGAAATCACTCAAAACTCTTGATATATATAAAATTTGATTACATTTTTCGGAAAGATTTGGCCAAAAGAGTGAAGAAATTTCATATGTTTTTCAAAAGGAGTAATGAAACAATTTTTTCAATGGAAAGAAAAAAATCAAAATTATGTGAAATATTTCAGATTATGTTTAAATATTTGGGATAATAGTCGACTAAAAAGTATAGTATTTCCGAAAAAATTCCACACAATCTGATGGCACAGGAATTTATAGCCGAGTCGTGATATATGTTGTGCGATGTTTTGGCACTCATTCCTACCAAAACTGGTATAACTTAAACCATTTTAATGGCTAAACACCAGA
Organism: Punctoribates punctum; assembly: GCA_034698165.1. Taxonomy (NCBI): domain Eukaryota; kingdom Metazoa; phylum Arthropoda; class Arachnida; order Sarcoptiformes; family Punctoribatidae; genus Punctoribates; species Punctoribates punctum. The sequence continues at coordinate 16,184 of JAQGBD010001122.1, read as the reverse complement.
AAAATGTTTGAATTTATAGCTCTAATAATTACGGCAATAATAGTCATAACAAAAACATAAATACATTTTTGATATTTTGTTTAGACTTCAGACGAAAATCAAGAAAAACAACGAAAACAGAGATTTTTGTTTCACTTTTCAAAGTATGTGAGAAAAACATTTCTCTAATCAGTCTTTGAATGCATTAATTCCAGTGAAATATTAAATTCATTTTATTTATTACTGAATTGAATTAAGATATGTCTGCAATCCGGTGCCAAAAGCCATACATAATATTCTGTGCCTTTTGGAGCCCATCCACAGCGAAAAAAAGAGAAACAAAAATCTATTCACCAATTGATTCAAGTGTTTAAACACTGGGAGAAAAACCAACAAAAAAAGATTAAATACATATTTTCAAACAGCGATAACACGAATATTTCATTTGAAATCTGGAAAATTCGTGGTTTTCATCGCAAAGAATTACATTATGGCAGAGATTGAAAGCGAAATAATGAAAAAGTTGGGCAATAATTCATATTTAAGGCCAGGAATGAAGAGAAGAAAAAAACACACTTTTATCTCAAAATGCAGTGCAGACCGAAAAATAAAGAGGAAAAGCGAGTGAGAAAAGAGTCATTCATTTTATTCAGTTGTAAATCAACTGAAATTATGCAAAATCACGAACAAGTAGTCTCTGAAGAGTTATTATACCCGAAGAGTGAGCTCTAAATTCACAGAATGTGTTGAAATGTTATTTATTTTGCTATTCATTTGCAAAACTTCTAGTTTTAAGTGTGAAAACTCTCAACGAATTTATATCCGTTTAATGAAAAACATTGTGAGAAAAGTCTGTTATATATTTATATTGTATTAGATTTTAGTTTTATATCTGTATTTGATTTCCTCTCGTCTCAAGTGCTCGGAATATGGGCACAGAATAGAGTGAAATGCAATCAAACGCTCAAATGGATAAAACAAATAACTATTTTCACAAAAAACTAAATGATTTTTTTAAACAACAGCTCAGGAGTGAAGTCAATCTATCAAATAGAGTGAAAGGATAGGGTATATAAGTGTTTGGCAATCGTTGTGTTCAAACAATAGTTGTTTTTTGCTTCAAATCCAAACTCAAACACAACTCAATAAGAAATAAGAAAAAAGGTTTTCACTGTTTTTCTGCGTTAAAAGCGTTATAACTGTTAATGACTTTTACGCTGAGTATTGAAAACATTAATAATTCCGGACATCAGTCGTAAAAAAGTCCTGTTTTTAGTACTGTTTTCTTAAGGGTTAGAATTTAAGCCAAGAATAGCTTTGGAAGGGATTCCACACAAAAACACTGTTTATTATCGGAAATCTTTGTTTAATTGATGTCTTTTTTCAATATATTTGTCTTTTGAACTCAATTTAAGGAAGTGTTCAATGAAAACACATTTAACCGTTTGTATACGTCTGTGGTTAGGCTCTAAACTAGGAGACAACGGATGAAGAAAATCAAAGCAATTATGCTCGAGCACACATCCGATTCAGATCGGATTTCTTCCTCTTGATTGAGAGTTTTGTCTTGAATTTGTCATTTCAGGAGTCATTTGCGGTCACAAGTCGTGAAATATATATTGCATTCTATACCAGTCGTTCCCTAAGTTTGATTGGGACGGACAGCTGTTACCACACGGACTCATTCTATTAGGGAGCGACCTGAAGGACTGGCACAAGAAATCCTCAACTCTTCAAGACTTTGAGCACACATTAGAAGAGAGAAAAACTAAATTTGTGTTAAACGGAGGCACAGAATAGCCTTTCCATTGGAATGAGAGGAGTGAACTCGATTTTTAAAAAAAGTGGAAATCCATTAAATTAATGGCTATTATAATAATAACAATAATCTAACGGAATATCACTCTTTGCAGACATAGTATTCACGGGAATTATAATCAATAAAGAGATATATCGTCGAAGAAGTGGATAAATATTGACTCAAATCCCTATCAGAATATATTTTTTCTGTCAGATGAGAGGAGAGGACACACACAACGGCACAGGCATACAATAATTATTAAAAGCATAGCGAAATTCATAGCAAATACAGAAAAAATCAGATCTCTTCTAATACTTTGAGTGAATTGAGTGCATAAAATGCAAACGTAAACAAAGTATTACATAAATAATGGATTGAAAAGCATATGAAGAATAGGACGACAATAGAGACGAAGAAGAATACAATTATTGACATAAAATCTCATTTAAATGAATGACACGTTTTTCAGAAACGCATTCAATTGAATTACTATATGTGTGAAGAGTAGGTCTGAGCGCTAGAATGTGACCAAATATTGCGGGTATTATATAAGAATAGCACCGGAATCAAGAATTTCAAGAGAGAGAGAGAGAGAGAGAGAGAGAGAGAGAGAGAACAGACCTTCTGTTGCCATTAATATTGATTTTAGGTATAAGTGATGGATGGGTTTAGTCATCTGAACGACAGGAAAAGGGAGGCCACCAAAAGGCACTGGCAAACTGTTACCCCGAGTCTCGCATTGCTGGCTGTGCTCACTGTATGGCCGTCTCGACTAACGCCTAACCATTACTACTGTTTTTGAGATATTCAGTGATATTTCTGGACTGAAAATTACTGTTAAGACTGAGCGCCGAATATATTCTGACCGCACTTTTCCTATCAATTAAATGAAAATATGAAGAACTGGCTATCATTAGCGCAAATGAGCTCAACTATAACAACAACATGGGTGAGAAAGGGAGAGGAATGTCAGAGCTCAGGCGTGTTCACCAATACGAATATGATTAGACTCTTGGCCAAAAAGAAATTTCGTTTTGATTGAGTTAGTCTTTCGACAGTTATTAATGACTTTTTCTCGAGTTTTTCTGCTTATCACTCACAGAGCAACCGATGCTTAGGAGGTCTCCCCAAAGAGCACTGGTATGCCTTTCCACGGATTGTAAACCTCTTTCTCTTTCTCTTAAAAAGCACAGCATTTTTGTGCTGATTGTATGCAATCCAATAGTTTTTTAAATCAAATGAAATATAAAACTCAATACAAATAGAGAACAGATTTTTGTCTTTTTCCCGCTTTTTTCTGTCGGATATTGCATTTGAAAACGATAGGGACAGCCCTGAAGAGGAAGGAATAAAATGATTATTCGGTAGAAATTCAATATCAATGGAAAATATTTTCTCTGATCATAAATCGCTTATTTGATCCGATTGTGGCCATCCCTACCCTGTGCGCTGACACAAAGCCTTTTGTCAGTAATTTATTTACAAATTAATAAAAAAGAGGACTATCTCTACAATCAAGTGATGACACATCCCTGGCCTCCGAACACGAAGTGTTTGGGGACGTGACTAAACAGGAGGAAAGACGACACAATAAGAGCACACACTGAACATACATCTCCCTGTCTATTGACAACTACGTCGTCGGTAATGAACAGAAACAGTAGACTCATCGACACAGAGCACCGACTGATATACTCGACTAACAGTTTATTAGGAGTCGATCTCCGAGACAGAGATCTCACTCACGAACGACTCCCAGGCTTACAAATATCCGCTTTCAATAGGAGCTGACGGACGCACAGCACAACCCGAATGAGTAGTTCCTAAGCTATTGTAGTCTTTAACTAAACAACAGATATTCAATACAAACGAATAGTTTATTACACTTTTTTTAGGGACTCCTTTATTCTGAGCCATAATTCAATATCAATAGCCATATATTGAAAGACAAGTGTATGTCATAAGATCTGAGATTTTCTTTTATAATACACACTATAACTTACATCCAATACATCCAAGAGTATTACAAACATGGATGGAGTCTCAGCGACAGCCAGGTCTGTAAAACCTGGAAAAACCAAGAATCAATTCAGTACTAAAATTCAATTCAAAAGAATACAAAATTTCTATCGACTCAAAAAGTGTAAACAATTTTAAACCGAATAAAATTCCGATATCTTGGTGTTTGTCGGAAATAAATCTGAATAAAAACATGTTTACTCCTTTATCGATTGAACGACCCTGGTCCTTACAACAGATATTTTGTATTAATACACAAACAAAATTCAATAAAGATATTGATGTATGAATTTGTGTACATAAAGAAGAATAAGTTGAGTTGAAAGTCACAATCGATGCCAACGTTTTCCTCTCTCTTATCGATTATGTAATACAAGAGACAACTTCTCTAAAAATCTATAACAACCAGAATATAACAGAATATACGGAATATACAGTTATATAGCTTTATATGAAATTCTGTATCGATTTGTTTCAGATCTCTATCGGAATAACAAATACAAGAAATGGCTTTAAATTTAGAATCTGTTAAATAGTGGCCAAAAAATCAATGACCAGAATAGGTTTTGTTCGACAAAAAAATGAGCGATGAATGGGAAGGAATGGCGAAAGGATTTCAAATAAATTTTATGGTAATCCAAATCAATAGCGAAAAATTTGATGAAATAAATGGCGAAATAAAATTCTGGCGAATTTTTATTTCAAATCCAAGAAATATATATTATATAAGTTTATGGCAACCAATCGATACATATCTTTAAGATATATTTCATGTCTGGTTGTGAGCTCTCGGAGAGGAATGATTGAAATGCACTCAAACTTGAGCTGACGGATCAGCTCAGGCCTGAACCTCACACACACAGAGGAAGAGGTTTTCCTGAAGGATTGCCAGCACTGATACATAATCTGATGTAATATATTTGATATGATATTTATGTCTTTATTTCCCATTTCTCTCAGAGAGCTCTTCATATACGGACTCATACCTAAGGAGAGGGTTCAACCGAAAAGAGGGCTTCAATTTCCTATCACTGAATTTGAATTTAATATCAAATTTTGGATTTTCTATTGAATTTCAATTAAATTTATTTCCAGAACAAAGAATTTCAATCAATTTTCGTCACTTCTCTGACAAATAGCCCCGGATTTTAATCTTGGTTATTAATATTCTAAAACAAACACTGATTATCAATCAAAGAGTTGTGTAAAATGTAATTATTTAAACATTTATTATGGGATTTATAACAACATTTGAGATGATATCCGATAAGATAACTGACATTTAGGGCCAAAACAAACAAAAGCGTGAAAAACAAGAATTCATTTCATGAATATATGAATTTTCAATTAGTTTTTGTGCCAAAAATATCTATAATTTTGAGCGAAACCATTGCGGAAATGCCTAATTTGATAGCCTTTAAGACACAAACCGTGGAAAGGGATGGGAAATACATCTGCTTCGGGAGGAAAGTCAGTGAAAATCGTATTAAAAACTGAATTAAATATCAAAATCATTGGGAATTAAATGAAATATTTTGCCAATAAAAAGAGACTTTGATTTTAATAACAATAATGTCTTCAAAAGAATATTTTGAATGAAATGTTATGATTAGTGAGGCTTTCAATGGAAACCCTCTATTCATTCAGTTGTGGGCACAGATGTATTGCCAACGGAACGCCATAATAGACACACAGAGAAGCTGACAGATCACGCGAAATGTCATGAAAGCCGGCGCTCGACAGCAACACAGGAATACATCACATCTCTGTACTGAACGCCCAGAATATATGCCATAATTATAATGAAATTTATAATTTTGTGCAAACATTGGAGAAAACGCCACAAAACTGAGCCTCAAAACTGTGTATATCACTAACGATAATAACAAGAGTGAGAGCACAGCCACTCATACAGCAGTCACTCCAACTGTTGTGATGGCTTTCCTCAATGTTTTGGATGAGAGGAACAGTATTTTTAATTAAACAATTGTCACACTTGTCTCGTGTGTATCAAAATCCTATTAAAAGTTTTCAATTTTTCTATAATAATGAGTATAATTAGAATAACAGTGCAGTCAGACCAGTGCTGTGCCAAACAGGCTGTGCTCTTATTTATAGCAAACAAAATAATTATATTTATATTAGAAGTCATTTCCACATTTATTCTGTGCTCTCAGGACTCAGTCTCTGTCTCCTAAAACAAACAATTTTCTAATGAGAACACAGAATAATAAAATTCTCATCAAATTACTGGACACAAGTGTTCGGATCAGTTCAACATCAAACAAACATGTTGTTTAAGGAATTAACCAAGGGGGTGGTCCGCAAACATGAGAACCAATGTATGTTTAAGCTTGCTTGTTCAAAAAAAAAACATTTAATACTTCTTGGAATTTGGGTAAAATGTATTTAAATAAACAAATTTCTGTTCTGAAAAATATCTAAAAAATTCGTTAATCCAAGAGTTAAATGAAAACCTGAGGAGACTTTTCAGTTGAAAACGTCGTGTATTTTATTACTAATGCGAAACAGTTGTAAAACCAAATTCTTTATAATACTATTTGTTGTAAAACTAATGTTAAGTAAATGTTAAGTCTCTCAGAGACGACAGAGTAGTGCAAAATCTAATCATTAGTCGGGGAGGGAGACGGAGAGAGAGAGAGAGAGAGAGAGAGAGAGAGAGAGAGTCTGGAAGAGAGCACTGGTATTATAAAAACACAGATATAGTCATTGAAAAGTCATGAAAATCAGGTTTTCCTAAACACTAAAGAGCATCACATTTGTGTCAAACTGTCAACTCATGCAATACTTAGATTGAGATAAATATAAAGAGAGAAATACTCAAAGAAATAAAATTGTTTAGAATTTAAGTGAAGGGAAGAGAAGTCAGAAAAAAACGTCGAAATCCTCTCTTCTGACTAACTTCTGATCTAATCTTACGACACACTAAATACAGAGCACTAGGCTCTCAACTGAGGAGTCACTCGGCCGGAGTCACTGGAATTTTATAGTCGTTTTTCTTCTCAATTCAGGAGAACAGACTATTTTAAGGACAGGACAGGAAAGGCACACAAAATGCCACCAAAATTATCGGTGGAAAAGATGTAAAGAGAATCAAAGAAATGGATTTTCTCTCTCTTTTCAAAGACAATTAAGTTGAAGAAGAAAACCAGAGAAGACATCAGACATGAGAAGAAAATGTGTTTTTTGAGTCAAATTCTTCGCCAAATGTGTATTACAACTGACAGTGAATACAAACACCGCTTCCTTTGATATCAGGTTTGGAGACAATGACATCACTGCCTCTATTCCGAGTGATGGACAGCATATTTGTTTGAATAATAGACAAAATATAGGGATATTCTGTGCAACAAAACGGAGACAGTATTTCCATTTAATGCCGAGGACTGACTCGATGACTGACTTTTAGGAACTGTTCTCCAAATTAAACAATGAATGACATAATAAAAGCCAACTTTTTCCCAATTATTTGTCAATTTTCACATTCGGTGACAAAACCATTGCCTCACAATGGATGAGCTCTTTAGAGGAAAGCCCTTCGGAAACAATCCGCAAATTATTAACAATGAATACTATCGTAAAAACCACGACAACCACAAAATGTTAGGTGTTTTCCAAGAAATTCAATGAATGTCTTCAATGACTTAATTCATAGAAGACGTGAAAAACAAAACTGAATTCTCGAAGAAAACAATAATTTCCTTAAATTTTGCTAAAAATTAGTAAAATTTAATTTTTATTCAGCGAAATAAAGCGGAGAATAGGTCTGAAAAGTGGATAAATATTTGATCTTAGCAAAAATTAGGAAAATCCTTTAAATCAAACGGACCTAGTTACATTAGGTTAAAAAAAAACATTCAAGAATAAAATGAATTGTTCACAACTGTGTGCAAACTGGAGGACTCGTTCGTGAACACAAACCCATCATATTTATGGCCATAACTTTGGGGTATAAACGAGAAGCAAATGTTCTCTTCATTTCCAAACTGTTGATAATAGGCATGAGTTTTATGCCCTTCGCTATCAACACAAATATGAGTCTCACTTCGCTCTCTCCAGAGATGACTATCGGATCGGAATCAAGTAGTTTGAAGTCTTCAAAAGGGACTGCAGTGTGTATTCTGTGCCCATTTTATTGCACTCATGCCTTCCGAATGAGACACGTATTTCGATGAATGAGTTTTTTTTCGCCAAAACCGAAAGCTAAAGAGCAGAGCAGATGTTTCGCCGCAGAGGACACCCCTCTTAACCAACTCATAGAGGAACTGATGTTTTTTCAAACAAAATGTATTTTTCATAATCAAAGGGGAAACAAATATAACGATTTTCATAAACTCTTGGCTCACGATCTCAACGATTAATAGACGTCAGGACTCAGGACTGCAATCAAAATAACTCGGAATACAATTTCTATTCAATAGGATATCGATTTTCAAATACTCTTTTGTTGGCTTCAAAGCCATACTTTTTTTAAAAATTTTAATTCAAGATTTTTATCACCGAATCTGATCTAAACATTGAAATCTTGGCTATAAATCCGATTCTTTATAATAAAGATTATATTCATTTGATTTCTCCGAACCATTGCTATCATAATAATTATTATTTGCTTTTGAATAATAAAAAAAAGTTTATCTGTTCTTCAAATTATCAAATAGTCTGGAGTCTGGCCTGACTTCAAGTTTTGATTAATTGCTAGATAATAGATAAACAGATTAAATAGTCTCTGATATTCATTATTCAAAAACTATATTTCATTATTACGTTAAATAATTATCCAGTATTTGGTATTCAAGTAATCCAGTCATTAGTTTGATTAGAACTCAGAACAGATTTCTTTTTGCTCTTTGTTTTTGCTTTTTATTATTGATTCCAGAGTTTAAATCTGTTTTGAATCTTGCAATTCAATTAATGAACGAAACCGATTGAAAAACGGGAACAACAAAAGGAACGACTGATTGAATTGTTTGCCAACAAGAGCTCAACTCATGAGTGGACAGGTTTTATTGGTTTGTCAGCTGTCAGTGATGGCCAGTGGGCCGGAAAGGCTGCCAATTATCCATTAGGAATGTGTCATAAGACAGCGATGGACAACAGCACCGACCGTTCACACGAAACAGTCATCGCATGAGACAAAAGCAAAGATCACAGCCTGTGATCACTCCCTGTAAGGCCTAAAACACAGAATTAACTTCAAAATCGACGATAAACAGAGAAATTTATGCATAAATAGTGTGAATACTAATAAATGAATACAATTTTGTCAGTTTAGACATTCATTTGTAATAAATGCCGAGTTTTTTGAAATAATTTGATAACACATTAGCATCAAATCAAATATGAAATATCTATAATAATAATAAATTCTCTGCCAATACTCGTATAGACTCCTTGTCCTCCCTGTCCGGTGGCTATAACTATGTTATTATCGCTGTTCCATAAAACTGTAATTAAAGGCAGAAATTATTTGACAGATATTCAGGTTATGCCAAATAGTTTTTTAGCTCGTCTTTAGAGCTGAGATTCTTCAAAAAAAAGGTCCTGTCCTATGATTGAGAGGACGGGCAGAAGGGAAATGCCATTAAAACTTCAATACCAGTAATTTGTGTCTCAACTATTGCCTCAATTTTTTTCTGACACTCGTCTGTCTCTTACAGTTTTGCTCAGAATCTGAGTCAAGAGATCCCAATATATAAGTAATTTCAATGCAATGGCTATTCGAGTGGAATACCATTGAGAGCACAGTTACCAAACAATCTCTAATTTTTTTTATAAAGTAGGAGCTCTTATGGAGGGTTGTGTGAAAAGAGGCCTGTGTTGTGTGTGTGTGTGTGTGTGTGTGTGTGTGTGTGTGTGTGTGTGTGTGTAAAAGACTTGGTCTGTGCTGGGTTTGATTGGTGCGGACCACCAGAACACTCACTCAAAACTCACACAATCTCTGTCCGGATGTTAAGCCATATATAATCCAATCGACTCTTGCATTGAAAACACGCTTTTCCTCGTCGTCTTCTCACAAAACCCCAATAAGGACAGTCCTCTGTCACGAAGATATGGAGTGACAACAACTCGGTTAAGAACTCCTAAAATCATGTAATAACTATTCTCTAGATTAAGACCTACCAGTCCTCAGAGGACTGTCTCTCAAAGCCGGAGATAATCTGTTAATAGAAAATTGTGTTCAAAAAAGAGATCTCATAATCGATAACTTCATAAATAATATCATATATTAATATATAACTCATATATTATGCGAAGAAATAGATTTTTTTAATTAACGATAAAATATTTGGTTCACAAAAATTAATCAAAAGATAAACTCAAATAAACGATGAATTGAACAGAAAATACCATAATTTGTATTCGAGTCAAACCAATAAATTTTAAGCAAAATTTCTTCTTTCACTCAACAAATCCTTTTTATTGAACTCAAACGTCAAGAAAAATATTATTAAATTTGTTATTAAACTCATATTTTGTATGAAAATCATCTTTAAATGAGTGATTGCTTTACATAAAAACGTAGAAACATTTTATTAATTTATTTTCCAAATTAAATGTTAGGAAAAGTCAAGAAATTTTTCTTCACTTATATATCACATGAAATACAAGTTTAATGAAATACTTGTTTAATATTCAAATTTGACTGAAAACCAGTGGCAGAAACCCATCCATATTCTGTGCGAAATATATTTGGCGCCCGTCCACTGTCAAGAAGATGAAAAATATGCCCTTAATCAAGTTGAATCTAGCTCAATTAGCCCTGAATCTTATCATTATATTTACCACTTGAATGAAAAATATTATTTAAAACCTTTTTAAATATCATTTGATTTAAAGTAATTGTGAGCGAAATGAGTGCATAAAACGCAAACATAAACAAAGTATTAAATAAATAATAGATCGCAAGGAATCTGAAGTGAAGTAAAGTCAGGGATGGGAAGGGTACCCGACCTCCTGGGAGGGGGTACCTCAAAATCTCAAATTTTCCAGGAGGGTCTATTTCCGACCGAAAAATAGAAGAGTTTTGGGCTATACCCCCCCCCCCTTGCGATCCCTGAATTAAGTCTATGATATCTGAGACGAAGAACACAATTATTGGCATAAAAATCACATTTAAATGAATAACACGTTTCTCAGGAAACACTCTTATCTCCCAAATTGTGTTCAAATATTGCAAAAGAATCACAAAGAAATTGCATCAGGGTCCACAATTGAGAGGGAAAGGGATGGGGGATACACAGAATTAAGGCATAAATTGTGTAAAATTGAAACATTTGGAGGAAAGGACACGAAAATCGAGTATTTTTTCAAACTTGAAAACATTTTGAGGACTAACAGCTTCTGTGTACAAATCAGTAGTTCCATAATGAGTGGTAAATATGATACCGGTGTCGGTCTGGCTATCATTTGCCGTTTTTTTACGATTGTCTCAACTCAGGTATAAATTTAATGATAGTTTTTCTCAGTGTTTTCAAAGTTTAAAAAAGTTTTCACTCGTCTTAAGTATTGAATCTAATGATGAGGGGAAGCACAGACCTGAGCACAACTTTGCACACACACACTAAGTAGGTGCTAAGGCAGACCAAGAACAATAATGATATTTTAAATGACTTCTCCTTTATTGAAAAATTCAATATTCATTGTCTGTGGTTCAGAAACAAAGACAATCCTAGAGTCAGATCCAAAACAACAAAACACATAATAAATAGCAAAAAACCGAACAAAACAATCATCAAAAACAAGTGAACAGAACGGATGCTATCCTTCTGATGATAGGCACAGGTATTCACGACTTTGCTTCACAATTAGGGCCCCAGTGCTCCAGCAAAGTGATAATTAGCCGTCGTTTCCACTTCGACGACCAGTGCCATCAAATACAGTCCTTTCCTCCAAAACAAAGCGTTAAACAACTAATGACTTTCCATAAGTCCATAAAATATGTATTTTTCTGTTTCAAATACAAACGATTTAACAAAAGTGAGAACATTTGGTCCTCGGGTTCACGGATTTGCTATAATACGAGTGCTTTCGAAATAAAAACTCACTAATGATGAGCGAAAACTCCTCCAGCAATAAATGAAATTCATAGTGAAGTAAGACAGTGTAGTAACACATTAACCTTGCAAATGTTGACTCACAACTGTGGACATACATAAGGCTAACACAGAATAGAGATATGATAACGAAAATTAAAGGATAAGAATCTAATTAAAACTATTTCTCATTAATGGAATTCAATCAAAATATTGATATTGTTTTCGAGAGAGAGAGAGAGAGAGAGAGAGAGAGAGAGAGAGAGAGAGAGAGATCCTGTGTTTTGAAGGCTCAGGCAAAGAGATAATTCATATACGACGGGAATAATCTACAAATGAGAAGAAATAGACGTTTAAGATGTCACGCATCGGATGTCATGCAAAGACAGGATGAGATAATTTTGATTAAATTATAGCAAAACTATTTCTCAAAAGTGTTGCCCCAAAACTCTGTGGAAAGCATTCATTCATTTTTCATGTGATATGTGTCCCAACAGTTTATTGTCACGTCTTTTGGGTTTTTGTTTTTTTAATGAAATTTTCGGAATTAAAAGAAAATATATATAAATAAAGAGAAAAAACTGAAATCCATTTAAGGCTCAGAGGAATGGAAAAGCCTTAGGAAGAGGACAGGGATTCGGACTCAAGACGTGATAAATTGAATTCAGAAAAACAATTTATAAAAACGATTTTAATTTTCTTAGTCTTTTGGTTTTGGAGCTGAAAACTGAGCGAAAAGAAGAAAACATTTATAAAACTTATATCAGATATCAATTCAAACACAAAGTTTTGATAGATTTCTGGCGCTTCCGAAACACAGTCTAATGAAAACACATTTTAATTATTATTTATTTTTATGACAAATAATTAATCAGAAGTGTCTTTAAATTGAATTTAATGGCGATTCCAGTGAAGGCCTCGAAAACGGAATCTCAAGAATTGAATGAATAGTTTGTTTGTTTTGAGACATCATTTGTTTCATTTCAGACGTGAATTATTTGTTTAAATAATTTTCAGTCCAAATGATTTGAATTGAAACAAGTCTTTCCTCTCTCTCTATCCCTCTCTATCTCTCCCTTTCCTCTACAATTCAAAAGCTATGAATTGAAAAATATTTTTAATGTATTTCTCAGTTTTAAGTATGCGATCACTCATTCACTTGAATAACACAATCAGTCTTTGCATTTGAAATACAGTCGTTTCGGTTATAATACATGAATACTATTAATAATAGTTTTCATTCATTTTTATTATGAATTCTTTTCTCGGGGATTGAGTTCTCGGCATAAACACTACCAGTCCTTTGGCCAGTGAGCGATATCGCACAGAATGAGAGAAATGGTCTATTGATTTATGAATTCAATTGGAATCCATAGGAAAGAAAATGAGCAGAAATTTTGGTTATAAGAAAAATTCCAATCCATTAGAGATTTAGACAATCAAATTGAATATCAAGTCAAGTATTCTCAACAGAAATGACTTTGAAATATATTCCCAATAAGGAAAAGAAAACTACCATTAATTCAAAATAATTTTCGTAATGAGTCGGAGACTATAAAAACAAATTTCAAAAGAGAGAGAAAAATATATTTCAAAGAATTTATTCAAAGTTTTATTGATTTTCTGAAACAATAAAATTTCAAAACCAATAGCTAAATATATTTGCAAAGGGAAGTGATCAGGACCAATTTTGTGAACAATACAAATTGGCCTCAATTACTGCTGATTTGAATTCTCATTTGACTAGAAATTAAAGTATGAAAAACTCAAACAATGACTTCGAGAATATCTAATTTCACGAAACACTCAAAATACTAATCATTTATTTAATTAACTATTTATCTGAACTCATATTTAAATTTATAGTAATTTCCCGTAAAATCATTTTACGATTACTTTCATAAAAAGCATTCAAATAAGGACTCAAATCCTTAAAAGGAATTATACGAAGAGAGAGAGAGAGAGAGAGAGAGAGAGAGAGAGAGAGAGAGAGAGAGAGACCAATGAATCGATAAATTGACTGCTTTTCGACATAAATAAAGTTGTTGTGGAAATGGAGAGATCTGTTGGGATAAGAGCCTAAAAATTTCGACATAAAAGCCATGTATTAAAAAAATCTTATGATTATTATCATTGAAATTAAAACATTTTTATGCTTTAATTCAATTTGAATGACATATCTCTGAAAGCTATCAATTGATGTAAGAGTTTATTCCCTTTGCAAACAACTATTCAAGAATTCAAAAATTTGAAAAAACTCTTTTCCTTCAATTTGGTAATAGTCTGAAACGAATCCCAATCTGTTCTTGGTTTTTATTCAGGACTTCTTAACTTCATTCTCATCTGACAGACAACACATTTATTTCAAATATAATAATAAATAATTATTAATCTCTTATATGAATAACTCTTATAACTCATTATTAGTATTAGTATTGGTTTTAAAGTATTAAAGCCTTTTGATTGAGACCCAAATTATGATGAATTGGTTACACATAATATCCTTAATAATGACTACTATTTCCAACTAATCTTTTCGCACAGAATAACGTCAAATATCGCAATAAATCTATGGTTAAAAAGGGCTCACATTTAGCTTTCGTTTCTCACATCAAATCGCAATTAAAATCTATTGAAAATAGTATACAATTTTTATGACTTATCAAATAATAAGCAGATTATAGAGAAAAACATGTAATTAATTACTGTATATAACAAACCGTTTCCAATGGCATGCATTTCATTCATTAGCTATTAATTACCGATTCATAGGAACCACACCTCGGGTGAAGTGAAGTGTTTTCTTTGACCCAATTATCCGATTCATGAAAATTCAATCAAAACTTATTTCTAATTATGTTCTGAGATATGAACGGAGAGAATGAAATCTCAATTCAATTCAGACTCTCTTATGTAATGCCGTTCCCAACACTGGTTTTCAACCCGGGCTCTAATTAGACGACAGTTAAAATTAACAAGCAACAAAAATGACTCTCAACGATGGACAGAATATCCAAGTTTGTCAGTACGGAAATAATTAGCAATCGATTTAAAATCACTCTTAAAAACGATACGAAACATTCACCCGGGCCAAATCGATTTGAGAGGAAAATTAGCCTAGTTTCTTTAAGATTAATTGATTTGATGCAAAGACTAACCACTTGTTAAACTAATTTTCGTGAAAATTCAAAAATAAAAACCCAAACAAACGGTTCACATGAGAAAGGATTGAAAAGATTCATAGATTAGGAGAAAAATTCATTCAATTAATTTGAATTAAATACACAAATATTTTCAGATCTGATAGTTTAGATTTATTTTCGTCACTCAGTAAACAGATATCACGTAATCTTTGGCTCCAATTAAGGCGAGAATTCGGTCAACACTTTTATAATGGCTTTCCTTAAATATCCGTTTAATACGTTTTTGCACAGAATATGTGAGGCCTTTGAATCAGTGGATCCTCTCATAGGAATAGCTAATTATTTTTCTGAACAGGAATTGCCTTCTTTTCCAGTGATAATAATAATTGTGAATTAATTACATAAGAAATTACTATATATTAGTTTGTTTTGGACCACAATATTAATGGCCAAGAGTTGAGAATTAAACTAATCCAGTATCTAATCGATCGGTAGTTACGCTCCAATTATACAAAATGTTAGACTCATTCCCAATGTCTTCATTGACATCAATAAAAGCCATATATTTATGAATATATTAAATGTATTTATATTTTGTTTTTTTTTTGTTATTAAATACGAGAATTATATTTCGATTCAAATCTATTCAATCAAATATTTATTATAAATATCCCTAAAAGGAGACCAAATATTCAGAAACAGAACTGAATTATAGCCAAAAATAAGGAATAATTTATTGGTCTATAAAATAGATAAAAACAATTCATATATTTTTATTTCAAATTTTCAAATCAAATGTATTTTATGTCATAAATAAATAAAATACTAAAAAACAGAACCAAAAAGTATTGAAACATAAATATATTGATGTTTTTCAAACCCAAAAAGACTACACAAAAACACAAACGAATGGTCAGAACAAAAAACATAACATAAAATTGGTTACAGTTATGGATAGAAAGTGGACCCGAGGGGAAAGGTATGCTCGGAATCGGTGCCGAACACACACTCGTCTATTCAGAAGGAGTCAATGGATAGAGAAAAATGAAATATTTTCTGTTATAATAGGAGAGAACAGGAGATAAATAGCATAATATCTGTGCTCTCCTTTCAATCGTACGCCTGGTTATTGTTGTCTTGAGTTTTAGGCCTTTGGATATACGTATGGCATACATTTGAGACTGTATT
>JAQGBD010001121.1:0-18838 GCA_034698165.1 Punctoribates punctum | reverse complement strand
CTTTCAGAGAGGGGAGTAGGGTATTTTGGGCGAGTCCATTTTGACGCGGGGGTGGATGGCCTTGAATTCAAGGTCAATCACAAAAAGGCACAAAATTGGAAAATTGGAAATTTGCGGTCATTGACCCCAAAATCGGTCATTAACCCCGCAGTCGAGAGCATTGACCCCTAGACTGAGTCCATTGACCTGGGAATGACCACTCTCCCTCAGATTGGACGAGTTCAAATTGTTTTGATTTCCAAGTTTAAAATTGAGGAATAATTTCAGTTTATTTGTCGACTCATTTGAATCGACGGAATATTGAAAACGATTTAAAGTCAAATAATTTACTAATAAATAAGAATCGGAAACATTTTATTCATTTGTTTTAAGATTAATTAAATATTTTAAGAATCAATTTTAAGAACCATTTGATTGAAGACTAATATAGGCATTCCTTCGCCAAGACTTGCATTTGATTTGTGGCGTTCAGTAGACACCAGTTCTTCAGTCTTTTCGGTTTCATTAACCGAAGTCTGAGATATCTATTGACAATTGTTTCTCTAATGCCCGAAGAAAGTGAAGCGATTGGTGAGAGATGTCATCGATTGTCAGTTCTTCCGATTCATTGTCTTTCATAAACTTTGAATACCTTTCGCACAAATCATTCAAAAAGTGCTTCAAATCATTTCTGAAGTAATCATTCGATAGTTTTTCGTCGCTTAAGAGGGATAGCCTTACGACAACCCCGACCGACCAATCAGGTGATGAGAACTGATATAAAATCGGCGGATCTTCGCTCCGACTCATCTTTTAGATCAATAATTTAAGACCAAGTTTTGAGTCAAAAGTGAAGGAAACCCTGAAATCAAATATTAACTACAATTTGAAAACAATTAAATTATTGCAAACCTTTACGAGAATTGAGGATTAACTTTGACATTTGAATTACCAAGTTCATAAATAATAAACTATGACATTTAGAATCCATTAGTAGTACACTTGTATTTGTTTTTATTCCTGGAAAAAAGTCAACTCATTGATGAATTCAATGGATTAATCAGAAGAGGGTTCAGAAGAGATTAATCAGAGAATAAGAAAAAGACACCATGGTTAATTGAAATTTTTTTCTGCTTTAATTTTCCAAATAAAAGTCAAATATCTAAATATCTTTTTTTTGTTCATTTAATAGATTTTTAAAAATTCAAAATATATATAATATATTCATTCAAATGATTAATATATTGATTCAAATCAAAGACAAATTCAAAACACATTCTTGTCGTCAATCTTTCAATTCATTAGAAACTTATTCACAATTTTTTGTTTTTTTTTTCTCAAATGATTTTCTCAAACAAATTATTTACAAAAATTTTAGCGCAAATGAAATGTAAACCGATTTTTAAAATATAGTTTGAATGCGATTTGATTTGTTATATATTATGTTAATTACAATTAGTTGTAAGTCTCGACAAAATCAAAAATAAGAGCAATGATAGCGACCATTAATTTTTTGAGATAAATGTCTTCAATGATATTAAAAGCAGTTTCCGGATAACCAATGATCTGATTGTTTGTCTTCTTCTCTAGACTTCGATATTTAATACAAAAATTATATATTTTTCTTCAGTGATCTTAAGCTCTAAGGTTTTGAGTGAAACTAAATATGTTTTCTTATAAAATAGCTAATAATCAGGGATGTGCAAGGGGGGCAGACCTGAGCTTCACCTTTTAGTTCCATTACCCTAAGGTCCAAATGCTAGACTTTAACATTAGACCCTCCCCTATGGCCCCCTGGGTCTCCCATCTAGCACATCCCTGCTGTTGATCCACTAATGGCCATGACCTTATCAAAAATGTAATCTTGCTCATTCCGTTCCTGGTCTGATATTATGAATTTATGTGAAGCGACTTTACGTGTACCAAGCTAATTTCTGGCTATTCACTGATATTTTGAAATTATAATTGGTGAGAATAAGCAAGGCTATCTTGATTAAAATTAAATGGATTATTATGATGAGCACCTGTCTGGCCATCAGTGGCTAACACTTAATATTTTGCTCTTAAACTCCGGAAATAACGAATAAATTCGAGAAAAATAGTGTTAGTTTTGTTCATAAAATTTTAGCATGATCAATTTCATAACTCAACTGATACAGTGATGAACAAAAATAAGCCCATTGTGAGCAGTGTCACTTAAACATAACCAGGGTATAGTCGTCTCTTGAGTGATAACATGCTTTTAAATTCTAAACAAAGTAAAAGGTTTTCAATGATTTAGTGATTAATAGAAAATAGATTTAAATTTTAAATCATTTGTTTTCTCCAGAAATCAAGTGATCCTACGTTTGAATCAACGGATCAATGGATCAGATCTTTGAATGTCTTTTCACAAACTCTTTTGACAATTGAAATATAGATTATTCACTAAATTAATTGTTAAATTGATCTCTAATATTGAGATACAGAGAAAACAATTCATGAAAACTATCCAAAGAACTGATGCCATGAGTTCCCAGACGTGGCCTTAATTTTACAATTAATTAATTAATTTAATGATAATCTTTAATAAATGATTGTTTGTATCTATGAGTGGATGTCCTCTCTTGTAATCGACGGCAATATTCAACGAAAAGACTATATATTTATAAACTTATAGAGATATAAATTTATATATTTTTCGTCGAATATTTCAATATTTTTTGGTTGAACACGAATTTCATATATAATTGTTAACTCGATATTTATATAGATCTATAAATTGGTTTAAAATCAATTTGTTTTTCATATTCAATATACATATTCAGTAATTTAAAACTCGAAAAAGGAATAACTGGTATTGAATTCAGACATAAACCTCGACATTAGATTCAGACCTCTTTTTGGTGACACAACCAGTTTTCCTAAGGATTATGAATTGGCTATTATTCTGTGCAATCATTACATGAAATTCAAGTCAATTGTCTCAACAAAAAATCGCTGAACAGTCGGTTTGATGTCTGAATTTTATGCTCGAGTTTTATGATTCGTTGTATTGGAGTTTGAATTCAATTCAAATTCAATGACGTGAATGAACTCATCTATTGTCAGAACAGAACATCTTTTGAGGAGTTATCTCATAATTAATGCCAACTCTCAGTCTCTTCCTCTCACACAGACCTCGATCTAAATCCTAACTAATTATATAACAAATAATTGTCTCCAAAAATATGTTATCAAAAGTGAAAACTAATTTCACTAAACTTTTGATTTAATGGATTTGAAGACTCGATTAACTCAACTATTTGTTAGAAAAGGGATGAGAAATGACTAATAGAAAGCACTTTGAAAGTCATTAAATTAAGCGATTATTTCCCAGTATTTCATTGTCTCCAATACCAGATCCCTCTTATCGAAGAATATCTTACTTCAAAATATATATATTGCTTCGTATATATAAGTGCTATATATATATATATATATTATAGATATTATATTTGCATAAAATGTTCTAATTTTCTTCTATTTGTTTGTTTTGGTGACAAAGTATTTGTTTGAATACGTTTTCGTCAAAACCATTAAATACTTTGTTTCCGATCACACAATAGAATAGAGTCGGATGAGTGGCCACTGGATCTGATGGTCAGCCATCGGGTGGCACTACATGAGAGAGCAGTGACCCTTTAACTTTTCTTTTCTAATCTGCGACCGAGTCTTCTTCAGATCCATTCTTAGAGACATATTTCGACTTTTGTCCAGAGATAACAACTCCTGAAACACGAATAAAAACAAATTAACCAATCGATTGGATGATAGGACAGGGCAAAGAAGGACAGGAGATGGACCTGGGTGGACAGATATGATCAGGAGAGGACATACCTGGAATGCTTCATGTACGTTTTGACCGGTTTTGGCGGAGGTCTCGATAAAACCGCAGCCCTTCAGTATTTTTGAGACCATTTCGTTGGCGTATTCGGTGTTGACTTCACGGGTGGAGTCCTCATCACATTTGTTGCCGACTAACATAATCGGCAGATTCTCTTCGCCGGCCTTCACCTCAACTATTTCACGATATGTTGGGATCAGTTCTTCTAAACTCTGTTTAGAAGTTATGCTGAAAAATCCAAATTAGAAGACAATAATTAGGTCTTTAATCAAACAAATCGGGGGACAGACCTGTAGACGAGCATAAATGCGTGTCCTTTAGTTATGTTAAGCCTTTGCATAGCTGGGAATTGATGGGAACCAGTCGTGTCTGTGATCTGAAGCGTACAGACATTCTTATTGCAAGATATCACTTGTCTATACGTGTCTTCAATCGTTGGAATATAGGAATCGCGAAATGTGCCTAAAAAGAGAAGACAATACCATTCCGTAAGTCTTGAGCTTAAAAGTGAGCCAGGCCATTTGCCAGTGAAAAAACGAATAATCAATAGAAAGCTAATTATGTCGGGGATTCTGTTCGGGATTTGAAAAATGTTATTATCTCTAAATTAATTCAATTCTCTATCGATTTGTTTCTATGTATAGAATTTTTGCTAAGATATTGGAATCAATCCTTTTATGTCTGCAATTATCTGAAGAAATATTGATTTATTGGGAGTTATGTGAAGCGAAACACTTGTTTCGTATGTGAATACCGTATGAGTTATCATGGTCATAATGGTGTTTACTGCTCTTGGTCCTCAACAATTCAAAATGTCGTCTCAACTTAAAGTTCAGTTAAAGTTCATTAATATAGGAATCAACAGAAAATTAATAGTTTTTCTATTTTGAACCCACTTTTCAAAACAAACAAGGTAGTATTAGGCATTAGCGTTGCGTGTTTTAAGTGAATTAAGTATTTTCTTTATTACGGATGATTAGGTGATTCCGAGAAAAAGATAAAACTCATTAGAGTCGAGGCTTTTATTTATAACTCGGATTCGGACTAATTCCCAGGCGTTGAGCAAAAAGAGGTTACCCTTCGACTTATTGTCGGCAAAAACTTATTTATTAGGGAACTGGACACTATTGCTAGGAGTACTCAATCGGATTGATTGACACCGAGGCCATAGCCTTGAGCCCTCACATCCTCTTCTCTTATGTTTGAAAAACAATCTTAAATTTCAGTCGTTTTGATAGCTTTGGCATCGATTTGACGACAAAAATACTTACACTTAATGTACGTAAAATAAAATACGTATAAAATGTCTAAATTTAGTACAAAAATATTGACCAAACGTTTTGGTACTTAAAAACTGCACAGAATTTGTTTGTTTTTCGTTTAATTCAGAGAAGAATTTCACTGAAAAACAAATTATTAGAGCGAAAAGATTCCCCAAAACTGATGTAATGTTTGCTTAAATATCATATTTCTTGGGGTTAATCAAAATTATTCAGTAATAGAAAATTCCAGAAATACTTTCATTAAAATTTTCAATTCATTTCGTAAGTGAACAGGGTGCTCTCCTCTTTTTGTTTAAGTCACAAAAATAAATAATCTATTTTGACGTAAACCGTGAACTTTGAGTCAACATTATTCGAGATTCAATAAAATGCGATGAAATGGATTTCGACAGCTCTGGGCTAAACTGGCGAAGATATCTTGGTGTTGAAATCACTCAATTGGGAAACAGAAGAAAAATTTCGAAATTCTCGGCTCTTTTAGCTTTGACTTACTGATTGGCCCGGGGGAAATCAATTTTCACAATAAAACAATACTCTGGGTATTCTATTAAAAGTTATCAAGGAGGTGTAAAGGCCCTTTAGCTTTTAATCCAATTTCAAAATTCTTGTTTCTAATTAATATTCTTATTGTGATCTTTTCACCGCCATTCACCTAGGAGCTATATTTTTTTATTCAATAAGCATATTTATGCTCTTGCTCATATATATAGAACGGAATTGTGGTTATCTCTATCCGCTTATCTCATTAATTATTTAGGAAGTGCTCTGAATTTCAATTCAGGAAAGATTAAAGTTGAAGAATTTTAAACAAATTCTATCTGGCTAGTTTTGTTGATCCATTTAGTTTTGATAAATGAATAAAATTGGAAAATATCTCAAGAATTTCAATGAGTTGGAAGAGAAAAAGATCAATGAATTTCAATTCTAAGACCACTATAAACTAAACTAGGTTAAATGGGCAATACACGCTCGGAATTATTCATTGAGATAGATGCAATTACGTGTCATTTCCCAGTTTGCTTGGTGTTTGCGAAATTAGTCAGCATTCAAATGTAAATAAGGGTTTTGATGCTATAAATAATTTGTTTTCAAAAAATGATTTATCACTCAATTCAGTGATATTTTATTTATCAGAAAAGTATTTGAATTGAAGTTCAAAATAAACACAAATTGAAACTCATTTGAATAGCAATGAATGGCAGGCAATGAATGCCAACGCTATTTGATTAGTGAGAGCCAGAGATATCCAGGGAATTGTTCAGGCAAAATTATTTCAGAGCCAACTTTCAAATTCAATGATAAGACATATAATTTGGTTGATAACAGAGGCGTACTTTAGATTACAGCCCACACATCAAAATCAATACTTCTTTTCATTTTTCTCCTCATATATCAAAAGAATTATAATAAAATCAAAATATTTTTCAACCAATAGAAGGGGTTTATCTCAGGGATGGCCAGAAGGACCATGGATTTGGTTCTCTTAAATTTAAAACCTCAAGATTCCCCCATTTCATTATGTTCTTGGTCCTTTGCCATCCCTAGTGTTTATTTTAAATTCATTAATTTTATTAATTCTGTCCGAAATAAATCAGCTTTGATTTGTCGTTTGTAAATTCACCATGCTCCCTAATTGGTACTATCTGTATGTAGGCGGCAATCTTAATGTCAACTCTCATGTTCTAAATAAGCTAGCTCAAATTTGTAGCACATGATTATGAGGAGAGCGCGACGCTCTCTGTCATCAATTCAAGGGTTAGTAGGAAGTGATTGATTCAAGTAGTGGTGCACTGAATACATTCAGAGCCAATTTGCTTGACTCTAGGGATCAGCATAAAGAACAGAATAGATTTTCATAAGAATCCGCACAGAATTACTCTGAGAATTACTTATTCCTGGGCTAAGAACAGGAATAAATATGAATAAAAGCCGGGCCTAAACACCAACGATATTGTGGGAGTCCTTAATACTGATTGAAAATTCAGGGACGACATCCTGTTCCTCGAAATTGAATTAATTTTTATTGCTTTCCTCGAGTCCTCTGGAAAAGAGTAATACACACCGAAAGTGATGTATATTGTGAGCGCTGTTTGTGTCCAAACAGTTATGTTTAGCCCTGAGTTCAGTCCTGTTCTCCGATCTATTGCTAACTAAGCGTAATGTAAATGTTTTCCTAAAATATTGACAATATATGACTCGAATATATCTATAATTAATAGGTTAGGCATTCAATTATTCACAGAGCATATAATGAATTAGAAAATTGCCGTTTGTGTGCCCAAACCCCAGCACAGGCTTAGGCAAAGCCACAGAGGAGAGCACGTCTACGGCAATCAACTTTTAATAGATTAAAACTGATTAAATCAATTTTTAAATTGTCTTAATGAGAGTGACGTAAATGGTTTAATTTTAAGCCAAGATACTACTAATCATTGACTAGACTGGCAAATGAGACGGAGATTGGTTTAAAATAGATTTGTATCAAGCACAAGCTCTGTTGCAATTAGTGTATTGCAGTGAAGTGGCATTTGAGGAGCAATACTGGAAATGAGTTAAATTTGTTTCATTTGTTTCATTTTCGTTCAGTAATTGAATTAATCACTGATTGATATAAAATCCAAAGCAGTTCTCATCGCTGGCCATCACTTGTTTCTCATGTCTTATTCAGAGTCAATGTTAAGCCATTGAAGGGCTCACCGCTGGATAAGAATCCTTGCATTTCCAGTGAATAAAACATAACAGAAATGAATGTCATTTTTCATGTCAAGGAAAAGAAACATTTTGTGTATTATTTTGCAATAAACACTACTTTAAGGACAGGGGTTTATATTGGGCTCTGAATCAACTAATGCGGTATTATTTGTATTTCTAATATACGGCACACGAGTGACAAAAATATGACGAATGGATCCACTTTTTAATATATATGAAACTCGTATATGACATCAGTCGGAGAAAAAGGAAACAATTTTAATATAAGTTAGAAAAACAGAAATGGGTTCTCATATATACCGCATAAGCAAACAATAAAAGCTAATCATATTTTATGGCTTTCCATATATTTTCAATCAATTTGAGGCATGAATTTCAATACAATACTAATAAATATATAATTATTTTGTGAATTAAGTCAACGTATGTTCAAAACATATGACTATCCGATCGATTAATAAACATTTAAAAGGGGGGAAATGCAAAAAAAAAATGAGTAGTGGACATACCCTTTACGAATCGGAGTACCATAGATGACTTGCCGACCCCTCCAGCGCCGAACACTACTACCCGGTAGTCATTGCTCTGTTCGGGCATCACTCGCACCTTAACAGAGGTTTGAGGTTTTCTTTCAATTTTTGTAGATTTACTGAAATATTAGAGGAAAACAATTTTAAAGTCCAATCAAATTCGTGGGCAAACAGTTTACACATAAAAACAGCGATTAATTAGAGGACAGAAATATTGACAAATAATATCATCCAATGATTCAACGAGTTTACAGTTAATTAAACTTTTGATGGCATTTAAAACCCGGATATTAATGAACCGAATGTCAACTAATGGTTGAATTAGAAGACATCCAAAACCGAGTATTGACTCAAATGAGGCTAAAAATCATAAGACAATTAAGAGTAATGAGAAATAATGTGTTTAAGACATGGGTTTCGATGAGACCATCGCTGATGTTGTCATACAATTCACATCAAACTGGGATTCAAACAAAACGAGATTCGGTTTGACTTACATTTTGACCGCTTTTGTCGAATAAATCCAATGAAATAAAAAATGAAATTCAATGAAATAAACACTTTTTGAACTGAATTCTGATTACAATTAGAATCCGTTCATAGAATATGAAACGCAATCAACGGCTAAGAGATTACTCAAGCAATCGATCGCCAGTTCAGTACTCAGTCCTCTCCAGTCGTCTCTTAGTTTTCTCTCTCTATCTCTCTATTGATCCGAAAATCAATAGCAAGAGAGAAAAAAATTTTATTCTAAAACTCGATGGCATTCAAACCGAGTGTATGTGCGCTAAGCGTACGGATAGAGAATAGCTTCCAATAGACTTTTAGAGAATCAAACCCAGAGAAACACTCAGAAGGGATAACCACAGCACAGGGCAACACATCCCGACATCACAGACGCCGCTCACCATGCACAAAGTTCTTGCTCAATATTCTCCGAATCAAAGGATTTCCAGAATAACTTGATTTCCAGGATTTCCAGTATTTAACAGTTTTAATGTTAAATTTCACTCTCAAGCTATTAAATGTTCTTGGTAAATTATAATTTAGTTGTTCGGTTTGCTGTTCACTAAATACTCGGTAAATATTTGTGGGTTTTGCATGTTTACACTTGATAAGGGACCCTTTGTTTATCACAGTCCAAAGAGCATGCACATTTTTGTCATCAGAATAATTGTTGTTAAGGAACCTATAGAAGAATATCGAAGTTTCACCATGCACAAACCTCAATTGAGTTTAGCCCGGGTAATATTCTGGTCAGCCCTGAGTTGTGTGACTCTCTGGTGAGCGCCGCTCAGAATAATCACTGAATCTGTTCATTCACTACCGGACTCGGAGTTTGACGTCAGTCGTGTCGTAAGAGTCGACTCCGCCCTCAATGACATGGATTTCAGAGTGAAGTCATACCAAACAATGAAAGCCAATCACAAGTCGTTTACTCATTTGATTTGATTTTCGCTGATTTTTGTTTTCACCTTTTAATCAATTAATTGTAATCCAAGACAATTGTTTGTCCACTCATTTGATGACATCATTCTTCTTATTTATAGATCAAATCAAATGCCATTTCCTTAAAGTATTAACCATTTAATCAACGGTTTGGTCACATCTGAAGCCAATCGGAAACATAAACAAAAACTTTTCGTCTCTTCGTTATAATCAACTAATTTGTGCCAAAATGTCCACCGAAGAGGAGGAGAGCTTTATTGCGGAGAAGATCATCGATAAGAGGGTCACCGACACCGGGAAAGTCGAATATCTGGTCAAATGGAAGGGTTTCAAAGACAGCGACAACACGTGGGAAACCAAAGAGGCTCTGACTGAAGACAAACACTCGAACGCAGCCATCACTGTCTTCGAGAGTCAGCCCCGGACTGAGTCCACTCACTTTGAAACCAATGGCAGTATTGGCAGCTCTGACGACAGCTCTAAACCCGATACCAATCACTCGACAGCTAAAGAAATGCCGCTCAAAGACATCACGAAAGAGAAGACCCGACAAAAGGGGACAAAACGGTCGGCCAATTGCGCCGACAGTAATAAGAGGACTCAGAAGACAAGAAAGACGAAGACCTTAACAGATGAGAGCAAACAAACAGATGAAAAACCAATTGAAGACCTGAAGACTGACGACGACTGTCGCCACCGGAAGGGCTTCGACCGGAATCTCGAGGCGGAGAAGATATGCGGAGCGACCACCGCCTGTAACGGGGATCTCATGTTCTTAATCAAGTGGAAAGGCGTCAATTCGGCGGATTTGGTTCCCGCAAAGTTGGCTAATGTCAAGTGTCCTCAGGTTGTCATCAGATTCTACGAAACCCAACTGAACTTCAAGTGAGTCCTCTCCTCTTCGGGCAACAAATTCCTCGTTTATTGTCTTAATTATCGCTTTATTACCATATTTTTCACACATTTTTAACAAATATCTGAAAACCTTTTCTCGAAATTATATAACATTTTTGTAATGTATTTAAAGTATTTATCAAAAAATTGTATTTTTATATCAAAAATGTCATCAAATACTTAATTATTAATTAATTAATTAATTATTATTAGTATTAGAGTAAAGGTCACAAAGTTTTGCTCATTTCCTTTGCATCGATCAATCAATTTAATCGCTTTAATAGACTGTTCCCCCTCTTGAGTAGGTTCTGTCACACGACTAAAGGACAGACCTATTCTGGGAATGAGTTTTTCTCATCAAACAGTTGAGTCATTCAACTAAGAGATCAATATTTTAGATAAACTATTGTTAAGCAAACGAAACACTCATTTGGTTTGGAAATTGATTTTTTGGTCATTTGTTGGGTTCGTCCAAAATATTCCACAAATTTCTTGGAAATTATCTCTAAAAATATAACTACGAATAGAAATCGTCGTCTTTTTGGCCATTATTTTAAGCGAATCCATCGATCGATGGAATACTCCAACGCCGCTAACCATCTGTTGCCACAGAAAAAGGAGATAATAATTAGGAATTAATTAAAAGTTGAGACAAAGTATTACCTCTTTTTGTCTGCATCGGAGTCTGACAACAGCCATAAGTGTCTGAACTTGGGGTCGGGGGGAACGGCTTCGAAAGTGTGCTTTTTGCCGATCATAGAACAGGGCTGTACTTTATAGCCGTGCAAATAGAAAACACCTGCAAATAGTATCACAAATTGTATGAATACATTATTATAATCTATTTCTCTCTTATTCTATCGATTTCTTTAAATATAACGTCGAATAAGTGGAGGAAAAAGTCTTTTATTTCGTTTTCACTACTTTTTTTGTCTTCGTCTGCAGTTTATTGTCAAACAGATAGTAAGAGGAGGACATACCTAATGCAGTGTTTGAATTTGCGTCGCTATAGAAGTAAAGACAGCCGTCTTTCAGTACGAAATATCGATGTCTCCAAACCTTTCTCCTTCTGCTGAACTTTCCTAAATATCCATAACAATCGAGATATTTGAACGAAAGTGGATTCTTATGTATATTATGGAGAGTTGTGTCGATGTATGGATCGATCTGAGAGTGGAATTACATATTAGACCAAAAGATATTAAACTTATTCAATATTTTCGTTAAACAATTCCCTCTTTTCTTCTCTAAAAGTATTCAAATTTATTGTAAAGAAATTCTTTACAAAAGAAAGTGAAAGAGAAAGAAAGGAGAAGTGGGAGGGGATGGTTAGGACGGAGCCGTTGGAGTGCTATAGCACTGGTTGCGAAACTGAGCTCCATATGAAAAGAATAGACTTAATTAAATTGCTAATCAATGGTGAGTTGGGGATAGGGATGAGTTGATTAAAATGTTGGGCTAATTGTTTAACTCATCTCCAGGAGTGATACAAAAATAAGATCTGAATAATTAATGACAACCGAAGGCCGGGCTCTCAGTTCAAATGGACTCTTCATATATATTATTGTAATTAATTGAATAATTGAAGACAAGGGTGGGCTCGGATGGGGAGTGCATTACTTGATTAACACGAGTGGCCGAGTGGTTCAACGCGTTGACCCACTGGCCGGCTGTGTCGGCGTCGGAGGCGGCGAAATACTTCTGTGGCGTCGCATACCGTACTAAACGGAAAACAAAGGATTGACCGAAAATCGTATCGTTGGAGACACCGGCACAGTATCCGTGAAGAGATATGGCTCCCACTGGTTCTGTGCTCTTAACACAAAGATATCGATTTTCAATAGATTTTTATTTCTTCGCATTTTTTTCTGTTTTTGACTTACTTTTGGATTTTTATACCAATAAAGACAAAAGTCTGACTTAAGCACAAACCAACGCCTTCGCCATAATTTATTGGTCCCATGAGTTGTCTGTTCCTCTCTCTGCCTATCGATTAACTTATCCGTTAGTCGGGAGAGATAGCCATTCATAAGGATGTCGTGTTCGACAGGCGGCTGATTCTTCTTCATTGGCTTTGAAGTGCAGATCACTTCCAGTTTCAAAGTGTCTGACCCTTCAATTGGCAATTCATTACAATAATGACAGATATTTTCCCGAAGAAACTGTCAATGAAAATGCTCAGACATACCCGTGTGCGCCAATTTCACAACTTCTGAATGGGACGCCTCTAAAACGTTGGCGTCATTTACCGTAACGATAATGTCTCCCACTTCTAAACCATTGACTTCTGCTGGCGTTCCTTCAGATACCAAATATATATTAATGTCTTTTATAGCAAATACCAGAGCCATTGGAAATACCTTTTTCTATGGCTGAGACTACAACGGGTCGACTGCCGTGTATTCTGAACCCGAATTCCCCATTAATGCGAACTAATGTCAAAACTTTTTCGATAACTAAAGAAAAATAATTTCTGTTAAAATCGATTTCAATTTAGAGGGATATATGACTCCCACCGAAAGTGCGGTTTAATATCCTTTTATACATTTCTATGGATGCCTTTCTATGTATGAGTCGGTGAGTGATTGCTTCGTAATGTTTTTTGAAGCCCTTCTCTGAAAGAGTACTTTCGTCTGATTCAGATCTGGGCAGAGATCGGCTTTCGCTGCCATTTAAGGGGTTTCTGTGGACCCAAACCGTCATCTCCTCTTTGCGGCCGATGTAGAGCCAGAGCGCCGATCGATAGCTATCGGTATGAACTCCGGCGTCCTCTTCATCATCGTCTGAATCCAAGTATATGTCGTCGATTGTCATCGATTTTCGATACAAATAAGGAATACCTTTTATAAGAGAGTTTGTATTCGCCATCTTTGGTAAGAAATTTAGGAAAAGTTAATTACCTGTCCTCTCGAGTCTAGATCTCCTGAGAATTGAAGGCACGGTTTGCTGATTGGCTGCTTCACCGCATTCACTGCACGTGAAGTGATGGTGACTACAAGACTGGTGGTGGGCCCCCAGCAGTGATGGCTCAGCGTTCAAGGCTTTGTCTGGACTTCGACTCAGAGAACGGGCCCTCCTTTGCATTATATAAAACTCTTCCTGCGATAAAAGTGTATGGCTTTCACTCGAGGAGTTCCGCTGATGAGAATTATTTCTGTTCTTCTTCTTTGACTTCTTCTCTGATTTTTCCGACTTTGAAACCACTTTTTTCAGAGGAAAACAATAATTAAATACAAAACAGAATTTGTATGAAAACAAACAGACCTTCTTCTGAGACCTCCCTTTTCTTCTGGTCAGACAAGTGTTGTGTTGTAGTGCTCTCGGAAGTGGACAACTCGTGAATCAGAGCCAATTCCTGACTGTCTTCCTCTTCTTTTTCAAGAATAAAAAGCTCAGGAGGAATGAGTCCTTCTTTGAGTTCCTCTTTCTCTGTGAGCTCTTCCTTTTGAGATAAGCTATGGTTGAGTGCATCCAAAGAGAGTGACTCCTCGTCGATGTCTTGTGAACTCTGTTGGAGTAACGAAAACTCAGACTTTTCGATATCTCTTTCTGTCGCCTGAGAGGACTCAGTCGTCAAATCGATTAACTGTCCGACGATTGGTTCGTATCGTTTAATATTGATTGTTGACTCATTCTGTCCCAATTCAGTCACTTCTGTCGTTTCCGTAGATTTTATTTTGATTTTTGGCCCCATTTCTGAATGAAAAATGTATTGAAATCGTCTCAATGTTGTCTCATCTTCTGATGTCATACCTCTTAGGCCTCCCTCTGAAGCCATTTTTGCAATATTTGGAACGCCTTGGGTTGGAAGGCAGGGCAGACTTCCGGCCTTTCCTATCGTCACTCTGTCGGACTCGGCCACAGAAGTTGGTTCTGTAATACTGGCGTCGATCATAAAACTTCCTGAAGTGGTGCTGTCGGCTCCACTTGGAGAGGTCGCCCCCGAATGGATTGCAATATCAGAGGACAAGGCATCTGCCGAAAGTGTAAGCATATGTCCACCCGATTCTCTATCTGCGGACTCAAGAAACTCCTTCTCTGCCGAAGATATTGACTTTTGTGGGTTATATCCATTGGCACTGATTTCTTCGGACACTTCAGAAACTGTTGACAACTCTCCAGAAAGGGAGCGTCTTATAGGTAAGGGTCCACCCGATGGCTCATCACTTATTACTTCTTCCTCTTCGTCAACAACTTCTTCGTCCTCTTCCAGATGAGTCACCAGTGGTTCCGAGTCTTTTTCAATGATTTTAGTTTTGATGTCCAAAAGTTTTTGTGTAATCAAATTTTTGAACTCTTCGACGCCTTCTTCAGTACTGGTCTTTGTGTCTTCAGAGAGTGACTCCCTATCGGTGACGTCAACCAGTTCTGAGTCCGTGTCTGTATCTCTGATCTCAACCATTTCCGCTTTATTCGGAACCAATGGGCATAAAAAGCTTGGCTTCGGCGGGACTTTCGGTTTTGATGGCCCAACACTTTCCACGACAGTTGTCGGCTCCACAGTTGTCGACGGATCCGATGACAATATCTCCTGAATTGGTGTCAAATCGAGTAAATCTGAATCGACTTCTTCGACGTTTGTGCTGTAATGCGTCGATGCTATCGATTCCGGTGAATGTGGTGACCGCGGAACTGATGCATCAGATGAAGACGAAGACCTCCTTTCGTCGACAATCTCATCAGTTCTCAAGAAGAGTCGCTTTGATGGCAGACTTGATGGCCGTTTCAGTGACGGAACTGATAGTGACCTCACTTTCATCTGTTTGTATGAAAAGAGTGTGAATTAAATGTAATTTTGAGAACTGATTAAAAAACAGACGCTTTCGCTGTCATCGTCAGCACTCTTCTCGTCGATGACCATCGATGGATCAGATTTTCTCTGAAGCGTTCGCGAAGAACTCAAAGCTCGCGGAGATATACTGATTATTGGAGAGGTTTGCAGTTCTTCGGCGGAAGTGCTCTCGGCTTTTGGTTCAAACTTTTGCTCCAAAACCACTTTAGGTTCAGAACTGTCATCGGTTTTGTCTGTCGGCTGACTTTCCTTCTTATCAGAGCTCGAAGTCGAGGACGTTATC
This sequence comes from Punctoribates punctum, assembly GCA_034698165.1. Lineage (NCBI taxonomy): Eukaryota > Metazoa > Arthropoda > Arachnida > Sarcoptiformes > Punctoribatidae > Punctoribates > Punctoribates punctum. The sequence continues at coordinate 3,051 of JAQGBD010001121.1, read as the reverse complement.
GGAAAGCTTAAGGACTCGCTGTCGGGTGACATCAACGCGTCCATCATTTGCTTCTTCAGCCTTAGAATTGGTGAATCAATTTTATCTAATTCGGTGACTTCGAAAGGGGGCAGATCTGATCCAATGGGTGGCGTTAAGGGCACGTCGGCGTTAAGCTCTGATACGACTGTCGGCGAACTCGTCGTAACCTTAAGAAAGGGATTTGTCTCAAAACGGATGATATTTAATCAGAAATGAATACTTTAGAGGTATTAGTACTGGACTGGAGGTCATCCATATCGGTAGTGGTGGATGAGATTAGATCACTGCCTTCATCGGTAACCATTGCATGACTGGACTCCGAGTTAGACTTTTTTGGCGACAATTCATTAATATTATTGTCAGCGAAGTCATCAATATTTGGATCGATTGGCACTTCTGTGTCAGCAAATCCTGGCGGCGGCGATGCTATGGGGACAGCACCTAATGGGTCGGCGGCTAAGTCTGCTTTGGCTGAATGGCGTCTGATTAGTCTTCCGCACAAAATATTATCTGAAGAACAAGAAAAACAAGACATGAAATACATTTTCAGCGCTTTTATTACCGAAACGTTTGCCACAAATTGATTGGAAAAAATATGTGACAAATATTTCTCAGTAATAAATGCGGGGATTAATCGAGTAATCAATTAGTGGTGAACCCAAACCTTCATCGGAGGCCTCCTTTTTAGGCATAAAAACTTCGTCATTAGAGTAGGATTTGATGGTCGGCTTCAAGGGCTGAAGGAAGGGCTCATCAATATTATTATCACAAATGGCATGGATTGCTTTGAGCTTATGGTCTGATTTTGATGTCTTAATCTGATTATAATCTTTACTGATGCAGACCTCCATCACTTCATCCTCATTAAAGTCAATGTTTGGGGCGTTAATCATAATTCCGTGCGCCGAACGGGACTTAATTAATGGCAGTGCGGGCCCCTCGTCATCGTCTGTCCAGCTGTTGGTCTGACGAAGAACCAGCTTCTGGTGGTATTCACAAAGAGAGACGGGTGTTGTCGGCACTCGTAGGTCGAAGCTTCGCCGCTGGACTATATGCTGGTTGTTGGCTCGGGGAGAAAGGGTCAGGTAGGCGGGTATGGAACGCGACGATCGGCTCTTGACCAGGCCAGTGATCTCGGTCTGTGTGGCCTGTGTCTTCATTATCACTCTGCGCACCAAACGACAAGGCGTCGACACCGATGGCGTATACGATAGGGACGGAGACACCGACGGCTGCTTAGGATTGGCCTCTATTTGACTCGATTTGACCCCTTTTTCACAAAACAAAACAAATTGTTTTCATTTTTATCCCAAATTATTCATCGATTCGTCAGAAAAAACAAATTAAAGCAATTTTTCTGTTATTAAACAGATATTAGATTTGGAGCTAAGAATTGAATCGAAATCCAAGACTCAGTTATCTGAAGATTATCTGAAAGCTTAAGAATGAAAAACTCAATTCATGGCTAAGAAAAGGATTTTAATGAAAATTATAACGAAAAAGAATCGGAAGAAAACACACATTTTGAGCAAAAATCGATAAAAATGCTGCTCTCAGAGAGAATAGAGTGGATTGCAGTGAAATCAATACAAGTGATGAGGAAAGGGATGCGATTTTTCCGCACAATATTCATATTGTAGTCTATCATATAATTCGCTTATATACTGAATATTCGCCTGAAATTTGTGCACATTTTATCGGCTCATTTAGTTTAACTTTTGGAAATTACCATGAAAGATTGCCTCCAATGCTAAATGAGCCAGATACATTTATTTAGTTACATTCCTCGTTAACGAAATTGTATACAAATTGGTCTTATTTTTCAAACGAGAAGTTTTCTGAAATCGGATATAAATCTAAAAAAATCTATAAATATATGTTTTTAACTCAAAATACAAGAATATATTTAAGAAGAAAAGAGAGGAATAAAAAGTTAAATTGGCTAGGTTATTCTCATCTGATATTTGAGACTCTGTTTTGTTTCAGGGAATTGATAGCAAAAGATAATTGAATGTGAAATCAAATACAAGAAGAATAATATTTGGTTTAGTTTTCTTCTATTAATACGAATCGGTATTGATTTAGAGGGAAACCTGACCTAAAAGTCGTTCCTGTGATGCAACCGGTGGTGACATTTCTCTTCGCGAGGAAGACGTCGATGTGAGCGAAATAGATGGCGGACTGACATTGCGTTGGCTGTGCTGCTGCTGCTGCTGCTGGCGTGGGTTATACTGAAAATTGGATGTATTCATATGAATGCCTGCAATGCCTGCACTGCACGTCAGACTTCGTCTCACTTTAGTGTCGCCCGAGTCAAAGGACACGTGCTTTTTGCCCGTCATCTCATACGACAGCTCTGACACTCGGGTACTCCTATGCGATGCCCACTTCTGTCCATTGGTATAGTCGGCCAACTCGTCAACGCTGTGCGATGTGGACGAGTCGTACGGCGTTTCCTTTTGAGACAAAAATTCTCTCTGTTTTAGAGATAACTCAACGAAAAGAAAACATTTGTTTTGCAAAACGAATAAATCAAAAGAGACTTTAAAACTCACTTTTGATGTATAGATGTTGGCCCTAATCGATGATCTATTAATGTCTTGAGATCCAGAGCTGTGTGATTGATGTAACTTGACTTTAGCCCTGGATCTATTCTGGCTACTTTGGTACTGGTGACTCACTGCGTCCCTATACTCACTCCTATGAATGTTATCTTTTAATTCGTGAGAAAAATGATTAAGTCTCTGATCAGTCGATTGTTTTTTGGGATAGGGCTTAGAGGAGTGTTGTCTGAAACCTCCATCACTGTCGTCATCTTCGCTAACATTGGATGTGTTCTGACTGTTCGAGTGTTGAAAACTATTCCAAAGAGAGATATATTAGTTTTTTTCTTATTATTACTTTTAATACAAAGGATTTTCGTCTATCACTATATTGAAGGCGAAATCTGATGGCTTTGTATTGTCTTTGTATTCATTAGTCCCCTAAATGACACTTCCGTGCACTACACCGACAAAACTGATGCCTTTC
>JAQGBD010001120.1:0-18853 GCA_034698165.1 Punctoribates punctum | reverse complement strand
GAGGCGGGAAATTTTTAGGGTTTTTTCCGGTGAATTTCGGTAATTTTGGCCGAAAAACTGGATTTAAACTAAATTTAGGGCAATTTAAACCGAATTAGGCCGAAAATAACCGGATTTAGCTCGAAAATGGCCATTTTTAGCCGAAAACGGCCATTTTTGTCTGGAGAATTTTCAAAAAAATCCACCCCCCTAGTTTTTTTGGAAAATTTTTGCACAATCCACCCCCTACCCCCCCCCTGTCGGCGAAGAACTTGATGACCTCTGGTTTAAACAATTAACAGTAATATGATCAAGATGAATTCTTAATCTAATTTTAAACAATTTATCTTGAAAATCCCAACAAAATCCGAAGGAATTGTCAAGGTAATAGCGTTTTTCAACTACATTGTCTTTTATCAACTATTCGTTTATATGACTTCAAACTCATAGTCTGTGTCTATCCGTCAGAGTTGTGATGAACTTCACTTTCACCTTTCGCCCACCCAATGGGTCGGGTGACTCAACCCCGTCCCCTGCGTTTCGTACGATCCCTTCATCAGTAGCCTACTATGTGTCACTTCCCATTTGGACCTTGGCCATCTCGGCCAATGAACTTTGCTTAAATTAAACAGCGATTAAACAATTTGAAGATACACTTCATTATAAATATGAGATAGTGGCTTGTTTAATTTAATTCCTGTATAAAACAGAGAGCAGTTGGGAAGTTATTGGATCTTTTTCACAATGAAAACTATTTCGGCTGAGACTCGACATAAATTGCATGAGCTATGTAAAACCTTTTTGAGTGGCCAATGGGCTGAATTGGATGAGCAAGATCTTATTATTGAATCTGTCTCGTGAGTCTCTTTTCACCTAGGTGTTCAGTATTTTTAATTTCATTTTTTTAAGGGATGGGAATATCAATAATCTGTACTTTTGTTCGCTGCCCGAGAATATGGCCGCAAAATACAGGAAAGTTGTCGTTCGGTTCATAGTTCAGGACTTTGAAGACCAGAAGAACGACACACATGTCTTGGCTTTGAATGTAATCCTCTCTGAGGAACGCTTTTCACCCAAACTATTGGCTGTTTTCAGCGTCGGTACAATCAGTCAATACATTGAAGTAAATCAAACCATTTATTAAAATACTATTTTAGGGATGACCAAGCTAAATTTTCTTCAAGAAGAGGCCAAATACATGGTTATTTTCCTTGGTCATCCCTTATTAATTTTCAATAATTAATATTTATTATTTCGAAAATAGAGCCGATATTTCAATTTCAAAGATGATTTTAATGGGAAACACAGTCAGCAATTGGCCAGGGTTTTGGCAAAGTTTCACTCCTTGAAGGTGCCGATACCTAAGAATAAAATGATCATGTCATTGTTCAACTTGGAGAAACCGTTTCCTAGTTTAGTGGCACAAATTTACAAGAACTCAGTCCTCCCTCTTATAATGAAACAGAATTACCAGGTGTTAAAAAGAGTGCATTTTATCAATGAATTGAACTGGCTCAATCAGACAATTGAGAAAATGAAATGTCCGGTCCTTTTATCCCATAATGACTTCAATAAGAAGAATATTTTAATCCAAGAGAGGGAGGGTTCGGATGACATACAGATATTTTTGATTGACTTCGACTGGACTGCATATAACTATAGGGGAATGGACTTCGGACAATACTTTTCCAGTTGGGGACAGGAGGAGCCTGACTTTGGTTCGGGTGAATTCCCGACTGACCAACAAATGTCTGTTTTTATAGACTCCTATATCGAAGAGATGTCCCGAATTTTTGGCGAAAGTTATGCCAAACAAGACATCAATTCTCGACAACAACTCATCAAAGAGTCAAAAGTATTCGCTTTGTTCTCATATATGAAGGACTTTATGTATTTCATCTTCACCTCACCCAATAATAATGGTATCTTGGTAAGAAGTGCTTCAACACCTTTAAACTAACAATATCTGATCTTGCATTCTTGATTTTGACCAGGCTAAAGCCGAAACCAGACTTAAATGCTATGAAGATCTGAAGAAAAAGGTTCTGATAGAATACAAACTTTGACCTTGTTTAATGGCGAATATTCGAAACAATTCATCAATTGAATAGAATTTAATAAATAAAATTGGGTTTTTTCATTAATCCTGTTGAATTTTTGATAAACACTCTATTTTTGAACAGAGGTTTACTTAATACAGAATAAGAGATGATTTAAAAGTAAATCAAAGGGAAGGCATTTATCAATCACTTGACTGCAGTTTGTATTCAATACCAGATTATGTGATGCCTTTTGACATTCATGTGATGCACAAACAACTCAAGTCGAGGGGGGGGGGTGAAGTAAAAAATTTCTCTTGTAGGATATTGTTTTGTGCAATGCATGAACCTCGAACTACCTAGTACTTATCCATACCCGTAATGTTGAAATAATTTTGACAAACATCTGAACAGAAGAAAGGGTTGTTTTTGGACCAAATCCTAGAGGGGGTTCCACCGACCAAAAAATTGGAAGGTGTTTGGTGTATACTCTTTTTGTGTATCACTGATTGCATACCAAGTTTATCTGTAACTAATATAATTAATGATAACAATCTGATAATACATGTACAATTGTACATGCTTCATTTTTCCATTGAAATATCTGAAGATTTGGCAGTTTTTGGTTTCCAAGTGATAGCACTGATATTCACAGACTTTATATTCTCAAAACACCCTGATCAATTCTGCAACTAATTAATAATTAACTGAAATGACTTTCATTTTAATTGATTCCAACAGAAATATTGTCACTTCTGAAGATCAGACTAACATTAATGAGTTGTGCAAAACTCAATTGGGAGGGGAATGGGCTGAAGTCAGTCCTGAGGAGCTCATCATAAAACCTGATCCGTATGTTAACCAGTATTAGAAAATTATTTATTATTTAATTGATCTTGATTATTTCAGAAATGGATTTGTGAACAAGCTATATTACTGTTTTCTACCTGATCATGTTCAAACAAGAAATAATAAGCTCGTTATTCGTTACGTTGACTTCAAAGCCCTTGGTAACTTCTTGGAGTCCACTCATCTGACAGCAATCGAGTTGGTTATGTCTGAGAATGGCGTTTCACCAAGGGTATTCAGCTTCTTCGACGGTGGCACAATTATCGAATATATCCAGGTAAAACATTCACCAAAATATTCAAAATTCTAACGACCTAGCTCATATTTAGGGCCGATATTTCGACGCCAACGATGACCTCAACAACAAATCGGTGGAACTGTTGGCACAAAAAGTGGCGAAACTTCACTCATTGGAAGCACCCATTCCTAAGAACAGTGTCGACGACACAAATGACATGTTTTTCCATAAATGGTTTAACCAAGAACTTAAACAGTCTTACATAAATGGAGTGGTCAGACAGTTTATAGAAGAGGATAAATACCCAGTTCTTTCAAAACTGGACCTAATCTATGAAATGAATTGGTTGAGGAAAACTATGGAAGAGCTAAACAGTCCAATAGTTCTGTCCCACAATGACTTGAATAGAAGAAATATTCTAGTTAGACAGGAAAACGTGCACGATGAATTGGAAATTTTCATAATAGACTTTGATTGGGCCAATTACAACTGGAGAGGAGTTGATCTTGGTCAATATTTTGCTGGTTATCGTCAGATAGAGGCCGACTTCGGTTATGTGAACTTACCCTCGGATGAAGTGATGTCAGTCTTCATAGACGCCTACATCAAAGAGATGACCGAATTGGTGGACAGTTCTTATGCTGAACAGGAAATCAATTCTCGGGACCGACTCATAAAAGAGGCCAAAGTTTTCGCATTATTCGGATTCATAAAAGATATTCAATATCTCCTGGAAGTGCCTTCGAAGACGAAGAATAAAGAGCTCATGGTAAATTTGATTCTCAACATATTGTGGTATTTAATAATGTAATTCAACCCCAGGTTAAGGCTGAGGAAAGGCTCTTATGTTATGACGAACTCAAGAACAGAATACTCGAGGAATACACTGATATTACGCTATGAGTGATTTCGTAATGCGATTACTGACATTGACTTTGACCTTGCTTATCGTAAGCGTTCATTTCAGGGTCAATTGCTTTGCAAATATGTTTGTAATGTTGTAATTAATGATTTTCTTAATATTTGAATTAAATGGTCTAGTTACAGTTCAATGTTTTCTTATATTTGACAATCCAGCTCTTTTTCAATAAAAATCATGATAATTTTAGGAAAATTTACCTTGAACAAATCTTTTATTTGATTCCAACGAAAACTATTGTGTAATATATCAATACTTATTGAATCATATGATAAGTCATTTAATTATATTTGAGGGAAAGCATATAATTATGATTCAGTGCTTTCCGTTCAATACAATCAAAGGTTATCTCAATTTGACGTCAATTAGATCTCAAATTGTTATCAAATATTTTCATTGATATAAATATTTGATAATTATTTTCAAACTATCTATAAGTCGGAGAAAGTTTTCGATAGAATTGTTGTTCACATAATTAACTGTTTGTTTCTCATTAACAAAATGAATGAAAATAAAGTTTCAATTGAGGACCGGATCAAAGTGTATGAGACTTGTAAGAGTCAATTGGGCGGAAAGTGGGCAGAGGTTAACGAAAGTGACCTTTTTATTAGACCCGCGGCGTAAGTATTGGACATTTGTTTGATAATTAACTTATCTATGAATCTATTCTCTATCTTAAGCGACGGGTTTGTAAACAAACTATTCCTCTGTTTTTTACCCGAAAATATTGAAACCGAATTCAATAAAGTAGTCGTCCGTTACGTAGACTTCGAGGAATTCAAAGACTTTATGAATAAAACTCATGTGACGGCAATCAGTTTAGTTATGTCTCAGAAAGGTATATCACCTAGGCTAGTCAGCGTTTTCCAAAATGGAACCATTAATGAATATATCAAGGTATTAATAATAAACTTTTAAGAGTTAGAAAATTCACTTAAAATGACTCCGATTAGTGTCGGTATTTCGATGCAAATGATGATCTCAACAATAAAACAGTTGAGCTCTTGGCACAAAAGGTGGCAAAAATTCATTCAATGGAAGCGCCCATTCCTAAGGACACAGTGCAAGAAGCAATGGACGCCATTTTTACCAAATGGTTTGATAAAGAGCTGAGAGAATCCTATACTGAAGGAGTGGTCAGAAAAGAGATAGAAAAACACAAATATCCAGTGCTTTCGAAATTGGATTTCATAGAAGAGCTCAAATTTTTAAGGAAAGCAATGGAAGACGTGAACAGTCCTATTGTGTTGTCTCACAACGACCTCAACAGAAGGAATATTCTGATCCGCGAAGAAAATGGAAATGAATTGGAACTCTTTCTAATTGATTTTGATTGGACTAGCTACAATTATCGTGGGATTGACTTGGGTCATTACTTTGGATTTTATCAGCAGAAAGAGATTGACTTCGGGTATATTCAGATGCCTTCTGACCAAATAATGTCGGTTTTCATCGACGCATACATCAAAGAGATGTGCAAATTGTTTGGTCCCTCATATGGTCAGCAAAAAGTCAATTCACGGGAACGACTTATAAAAGAGGCCAAGATATTTACCTTATATACTCTCATTAAGGATATACTGTACTGTTTATGGAACGCCACAATGACTGAAGATAAAGCGATCTTGGTAATTATTTATCAAGACTTTAATTCGTTGATTAATTTTGTTGTATTTCAGGCCAAAGCAGAAGAAAGGTTCAGATCTTATGATAAACTGAAGACAAGAATTCTTAGCGAATATATTAAACTATAGAATAAATGACTTAAATTTGTAGTAAACCATCAACTTTACCAAATTTTATTGATTTCAAACATTTGCACGATTATTTATCCATTATATAATCAAATAAAAGACTCATTATTTCAAATTCAATTGAGTGAAATAATTTTTAAAACTGACCTTGGTTAAATACTCATCAACTATTATCTCAAATATTTTCTGTAATATAAATAATTGATAATTATTTGCAAACTATAGTAAGTCAGAGAATTTTTTGCGAGACTTTAATAGTTTAGATAACTTTGTGTTGAGACCCGATTTTTAATTCATTGACAAAATGTCGGAAAATAAAGTTTCATTTGAAGACCGGACCAAAGTGTATGAGACTTGTAAGAGTCAATTGGGGGGAAATTGGGCAGAGGTTAATGAAAGCGATCTTTTTATTAGACCCGCGGCGTAATTATCTGTTATTTTCATTAGTTGCAAGTTCATTGTCATCTAATTTTGTTCTCTATTTTAGGGACGGGTTTATAAACAAACTATTCATCTGTTGTTTACCTCAAAATATCGAAACGAAATTCAATGAAGTAGTCGTCCGTTACGTAGACTCAGAGGCGTTCAAAGATTTCGTTTTTGTTGAGACTCATGTGATGGCAATCAGTTTGATAATGTCAGAGGAACTGATTTCACCCAGGTTACTCAGCGTTTTCCAGAATGGGACCATCAATGAATATATCAAGGTGAAATCTATATTAGCTATTATTTGAATGTATTACCAAAATTGATATCAATTACTCGTAGTGTCGATATTTCGACGCAAGAGATGATCTCAACAATAAAACTGTTGAACTCTTGGCACAAAATGTGGCAAAAATTCATTCATTGGAAGCTCCCATTCCTAAGGACACAGTCCAGAAAACAATGGACGGAATATTCGTAAATTGGTTTGATAAAGAGCTGAGAGAGTCTTATACTGAAGGAGTGGTTAGAAAAGAGATAGAAAAACACAAATACCCAGTGCTCTCCAAATTGGATTTCATAGAAGAGCTCAATTGGATGAGGAAAACAATTGAGAACCTGAACAGTCCTATTGTGTTGTCCCATAACGACCTCAACAGAAGGAATATTCTGATCCGGGATCAAAATAACAACGAATTGGAACTCTTTCTGATTGATTTTGATATGACAAGCTATAATTATCGTGGTATGGACCTAGGTCATTACTTCGCCTTTTATAAGCAGAAAGAAGTTGACTTCGGGTATATTCAGGTGCCGTCAGACCAACAAATGTCGGTTTTTATCGACGCATACATCAAACAGATGTGCGAATTGTTTGGCCCCTCATATGGTCAGCAAAAAGTCAATTCACGGGAAAGACTTATAAAAGAGGCCAAGATATTTACGTTATATACCCTTATTAAGGATACGCTATACTGTTTATGGAAGGCCACAATGACTGAAGATAAAGCGATCTTGGTAAATAATTTTGAATAACTTGATTTTATCTTTAATTCTGTGTAATTTGGATTTCAGGCGAAGGGAGAGATGAGGTTCGGTTGTTATGATGAGCTAAAGACAAGAGTTCTTAGAGAATATATTAATCTATAAAATAAATTGAATTTGAGCTAGATCATTAAGCAAGGCATGTTTTAATGATATCAAAATTTCAAATTATAAAACTTTTCCAAGATTATATACATCATGTATTAATAAATAATTAATTTTTTTCTTTAATTGATTGAAATAAAAAAAATTTCATCTGACCTTGATCAAAATAAATTGAAAGGAAGATTGACTGAATAATTGGAGGCAATGAATATCATAAGAAATTAGATTCAATGAAAAAATTGAATTCAAAGTTATATTTAGTGTTTTTATTCTCACTTTCCTTCAGAGATGAGCTGAAAGCAGAGCTCTTTTCAGTCAAAACATGTTTTCAAGACTTTAGAAAAGTTTTTCATTTAATTTGAGTTTAGATTTCTGTTAAGAATGTCATCGAAAACAGTTTTATTTGATTTTTCTCTTATCTTATTTTGTTTCATCACATTTGGGGTCTGTGCTGAGGAACTGCCTCATAATTGCAGCCGAAATCATTTCGATGAAGACCTGTCCCAAGTTATTGGATTTTTCGGAGTAAAGGGAATTAAATTTCCCACTAATGACGCGGAGATGGATAAGTATTGCGAGTATAGATTTTTCATATTTTGACCATGATCAAGTTGATTATTTCATATTTATCAAATGTTTTCGCCAGGTTTGCTCGACAAGGAGAAGAGCTCTCCATTTCATTCCGGGACAAATGCCTTACTGGATATCCCAAGACTGTTATGTACACGTTTAGCAACAGTTTGAAATCATTCCTAGATCAGTTCTGTGGCGATGATCCCAGTGAAAGACAAAACTTCATGTCTTGGTCAACTTGTGGCAACAAAGCTAAAGAGATGGGAACCACCCGCTGTTGGAACAGATTATTAACTAACTTATATAAAACCAAACATATGGAAGACCCGGAGGACAGAGTGCCCGCTATGTGCTGGTTAGTCAAGTGTAAAATTTAACTTGGTATTTTTGAATTAAGGAAATAATTACAAATGATCTAGCCATTTCCTATCTTGGAGAACATGTACGCTCAGCCATCTGAGAGGTGTCGAAGAGTGCGACGAAGAGATAATTGGAAACTACGACATCCAGATCAAGAAGATATCAATGGATCCGTTGTTAGTTCTGTGCGACGAGTACTTTGAGGAGCCGCTGATGTGCGCCGACGTACTCGAGCTCATGCCTCATATTGACCCCTCCCGAAGACGTCGGGTCAACACTAAAACCCCTTTGTTGGGTATTTTCAAAATATTTGAGTCACTTCACTGAAATTGAACATGGCAAAATTGTGAATTAAATTAACCAAGGTTAATTTACAACTGTGTTGATGGTGTTTAATGTCCACTAGAAATGATCTATTTTGAATTAAAAATTTTGAAACCATTTTTTATTCTGTTTGTCTTTTGTTCATGGTTATTCATCGCAATTATATTAATACATCAAAGAATATAAATTAGCATGTTCGAATAAAAAAAAAGCAATTTGAGCATGCAATAAACTTAATTATGATAACTAAACTTGAATTTCGTGAGAAACAATGTTAAAATATCCAATTTATTCTGATCATTTAAATATCTGTTGTGGGGAAGTATATAGAATTAGGTAATTCTGTCCATCAATTACATGGAGGCATTTCCCTTCCCTTGAACCCCCCTCTTTGGACATCTCTCTTAAAATATAAATTAAAATTTTAATGCAAATATATTCTTTATTGTACTGTTAACGATAATGAGCAAGATAAAAATAGCAAATATTATTGAACCAGAGAATACGTGTTTTTGAGCTATGAAAACACTTATTTGAACAAGGTTTCTTATTTGATAATATAGTGTATTTTTAATAGTGATGTACATTCTGATGTGAAAGACCTTGGTATTTCATTTTCAGAATATTCTGTGCCATTGAATGGTAAACAATAGAACATTTGATTCTCTATTTAATTACTTCACCTGTTTTTCATTTATCTCAATTCTATAGAGAATTTTCATTTCATTAATTAGACATATTTCATATTTTAGTCTTTATTTGACCAAGGTAACTCAAATTCACGAGTTAAAAATAAGTAAAACTTATAGTCTTGAAAGTTCACATCTGTAAACTTTATAATGTTTGGCTTTATCACCAAGATGATTTTGAAAAATTTCCGTATTGAAAATCCATTTCTCAATCAGTGGATTGTTTACAGATTTGAAAAATTCAGCGAAAATTTCATAAAAGAACGAAAATCTGTTCAAATGTTCAAATATTATTTGTCTCTATTTTTTCACACACTATATATAATGCAAAATTTGCTCTTGTTATCTGTTCCAAAGGACCAGGAGCCACCCCTTTACTACTTTGGAATTCTTCATTACTTCGGAGGAATACTTAAATTCCTGTATTTTATGAATATATTCGCTTCTCTATTATCTATCAATTCGTTGTATATCTTGAATAACAGCTCTGATTATAAATGGATTGAAATTATTGAGGCTCTCAACGAATGGCAAACCTTGTCATCTATAGGTTTGACTGACCAAGCAACTATTCGCAAGTTTAAATCAAATGTTAACATGGTTAAATTGTTTGTAGACGTGTCATATTTCAATAATTTGATCTTGGCATTCTTATGTTTGGTTTCTGTGCTTTATTTTTACTTCAATCTAGATTATTCTATTATTTACGGCATTCTATCAGGTTCAATTTTCTTTATATATATGTTCAGTTTTCTGTCAATATATTTATACAGTTTTTACTATTATTTTATTGTTTGTTACTTCTGTCGGCTGAGATTTAAGTCATTTAACAAGGTGCTCTCAACACAAATCAGCTTTATATTCTTTTGGAAGAGGAAAGGTATCAAGCACCTATTGGAAGAATTGAATGACATTTGTCTTGGAATTGACTCTTACAACAAATTCTGGCGAAAATATAATATATTTGTGTATTACTTCTTAACTCCGGTTCATTTACTTGGATTGCATCAGATATTTTTCGAGGACAATCTAATCTATTCATTAGGACTTTTATCTTGTTTCACATTTTCCTCGATGTTCTTTATATTTCTGATCAATTTTCTGACGTCTGGCATAAACAAAGAGTCGCGACTCACACACAAACTTTTAAATAGATTATATTTTAAATCAAATTCAGCCCTGAATTTGAAGCAAAAAATTAATGTATTCTTTGAAATAGTTTTGAGTTGCATTCAAACCCTCTCAATAATGTTTTAACTTTTCTCCTAGGTAATTAATTCAATGGAAAGAGTGGGTGAAATAAGGAGTTCGGTGGGCTTCTCATTCGGCAGGGAATATGTGATCACTCGAGGAATTGTATTCAAGGTGATATTCACTAGTTTTAATCAACTTCTATGAAATAATTAAACCTGGCTCATTTTTTAGATGTTCCTAATTTTTCTGCGATATTTTCTATTAACTCAAAAGTTTGCCATTTCAATGAAGCGATAATTCATCAAGAACATCTTCATATTCAAATGTAATGATTAATTAAAGTAATCAATTGAAGAGAAAATATAATTATTTTATTTAAATTGTTCGTTTCGTTTAATTCTTGATTATTTAACAAGCAACAATTACTAAATTATTACCTATATGTTACCTAGGTCAAACTTGCATATTCGTGGGGTACTACTCATCCTTTTAGAGACAGGGCCAATTTATTAGTCAGAATGAAGAATCGGATAAAAACTACAATTACCTGGTTTAACAAATATTTTCATTTTTAGTCAAACTTGTTTATCATCAAATGAACTCACTTTGTAAACTATGAGCCGGGTCACCACAAAAAGGTTAACACATAAATACCCAATAGGCAATCGCACAGATGGGGTCCTCTCCATTACATTGATTATCTAGGTGAATAATTAATTAAAACTGATTGAAAAATATCTGGAATTTCAAAATAAACCTTTAATTTGGTTTTTGTTTTAATGAGTTTTTCGTTCAGTAAATAAAACTTTTGTAAACTTTTAAACGTAATAATTGTCTGACTATTGATTGAAGACGTAATCAAATTGAAGACAATTATCATTAATGAGAGAAATATCGAGAAAACTATTAAAGCATATAAAAAGATATTATTCTTTTGTTCGAAGAATATTGACTGAAGTATAAGAATAAGTAATGGAATAGAAGTGTAATAATTGGCAAATATTTATGAATTATTAAAATGAAATGATATTTATCTAAACTCATATTCTGTAATAAATGAGCTAGTTGAGTGAGTTATAATTGTTTGAGTCATTTAATTATTTGAATTCCAATTAAATTGGAACAAATCGGGAGTAAACTTAACTATCTCCTTCTCCCTGTAATTTACTTCTTCTTTCTTATATAGCCGATTGACCATGCAACATTATTTCAATTGATTTTAAACTTTCCTAATCCTTGGAGAGGGAATTTACATTATTTTCACCTAGCAGTAATTAATTTAACTAGACTCAGACACTGATGGTTGTTTTTCTGATAATAAAATATATATGTGTTTCAGCAGATAATTATGTTGAACCTAGGTCATATTGAACAGATTTCACCCAGAATTACATTTTTCAAAATATGTTTTATGAATTTTTTTCGATACTGTAGTCAAACATTTAAATAGAGTTGAGTTCAATATTTTTAACATTTGATTGCTTTCTATTCTCGCAATTTTCAAAATGAGTACAAACAAAATCATCTTGATCATGTCTATTGCGCTATTCCATGTTATATGGGCTCAAAGTAAATCTATTTGATCTTTCTAAATTTTAAATAAAAATTATTAACACTTTTTTTTCCAGATGAAGGATCAGACTATAATCCTAGTGGTGGTGCAGACTATAATCCTGGTCCACCACCAGGTGGTGCAGACTATGACCAAGCTCCTCCGCCACCATCGATTGACTTCCAGTGCCCAGAGGACGGCTATTTCGCATTTCCTAATGAAAACTCAAAGTTCATCCGTTGTAATGACGGCACACCCTATGGATTCGATTGTCCGACAGGTCTTATATGGAACGATATCAATAAGCTGTGCGACTGGGCTTCCATTCCTGAAATTCCTCAAGATTAAGTATCAAGGAAATAATTTAAAACGATAACAGAATTCTATTTAATCACTTAATCATTTTATTTAGTAAAATAAACAAGATTGAATTAAAAAACTCGACTAGTTCGAAACTTGAAACAACATAAACTTGAATTAAATATAATTATTCAAAGAGAAATTTAGCATGTTTACCTAAAATAATCTTGAGCATCACTGAAAAAAATAAATAAATGTTTTGATATTGTAGGCTTCATATATCTAGTTAAATGTTATGAGAACTAACTAGCACATATTCATAACCATACTTATCCTGTTTATAATTACATAACTTGTTATTCTATAAATTGATTGTTAAACTATTGCTCATCACTCAGTCTTAGAGACACGGAGTCAGTGTCTATGTCTATGTATTGTTATCTTGGTCTTTATCAATAAAATGTTATAATTCATAAACCATTTGATGTCTACAATATATTAAATAGAAGTCGATTCCAATGAAGCCAAAGGGGGTGCAAAAGGGGTGCAAAAGGGGGTGCCCTCTTTCCCTGAAATACTTAGTCAATGTAGACCACAATGTTGCCAAATTCTTGGTTACCTCAGGTTTATTTCACTGAGTTTAATTTTACCAAGGCATTCAAACGATTCAATACCTATGTTATATTTTCATAGAATATGCTCTCTTATGAGTGAGGATAAAGAATCGTAGAAATTGGACAAAGAACTAGGCGAAAATAAATTTATCATTTAATAATAAACTGAGTATTGATCCTTAATTACCTTGAACACATTTGCCCTGGTTATCATGAATTGGGTTCCAATGGAAAATCCTATTAGTCTCTTTGCGGAGAGCATTTCTACCAGGTTAATTAACTGAAAATAATTTTTAGAAATATATTTCATATAATATGATCTCAAATTATCTTACGCTGACTTTAGTTTTCAGGTCAAGAGCAAGGTGGTTTTTCATGTAAAGAGTGTTGAGAGCTTTGAAACAAATAATTGATTCGTTATTTATAGAAGAAGTCAATAAATTGATGAAAAATATAAAAGTCACAGAACTGGCCACCACTGAAACTATCAGTATCTTGTTATAACTGGGCAAGGTCTCAAACAAAAGCTGATGTAAACCAAACAAATGAATTGGTGTGAGGCAGTAATATATGTACAAGCTGTACTTTCGCCAGAATTTATTATAGCAATCAATTTCACAGCAAACAGTTCTGAGAGAATCCAAGAGCGCTTTGATATTCTTGATTTTGGTGAATCCAGTACTCTTGGTCTCCACAAATAGTTCCCAGTTCAATAATTTGAATCTCAGCCGACAGTAATAGCAAACAACTGAATAATAGTAAAAACTATACAAATATATGGAGACATAAATCGAAAGGTAAATGAAAAATATTAAACCAGATATTAAACCGTAGACTATAAGTGAGTACAAATCAAAATTCACATAAAGTAAAGCAAAAACACTGAAAGAAATGATTGACAGATCCGTTACATAAAGTAAATCGAATATTCGTTTCACCATGCAAACCCTTGTTTCGAACTTTTCAAACAATTGATTTTCATTTGAACAAAAGGGCAATTTTCGAGCATTTGTTGCATTAATCACTTGAATCCACTCATAATTAGAGCTGTTATTCAATAAATAGATTGAATTCATTGAGAATAATGAGCCAAAGATTCCCATCAAATACAGAAACTTAGGAATTCCTCCAAAATATTGTATGAAACCAAAGTAATTGAGTGGTATTTCCCCTCCATTGTCAAAGCTGTACAAGAACATATTATGGCAAATATAAAAGATACTGAAAATACAGATCAGATAGTATTTAATTTTTTGATATACAACTGTTTGTCGACTTATATTCTGTTCACTGAATTTATCAAATCTATAGACAATCCACTGATTGAGAAACGGATTCTTTATTTCAAAAATATTTAAAAAACTTTTGAAATATTTTGAAATCATTTTCATTTCACATTTGAACATAAATTTGAAGTAAAACATTATTCATAAAATTCTAGTTAAGTTTGTGTAGAAAATTCATTTTCATAAATAATTGCTTTCACTAACTTTTATTAATAATTTGCTCGATAATAAAAATCAAAGGCCAACCAGGATTGAAGTTCTAATATCACTCAGATAGCTCGGGTAAAATTTCAAAAGAAAAAAATATCCTGTCAAATTTTTGTTATTATCTATTGAAAAAAAGTCTAAATGTTTAAAACTAGTTCATTTCCTGGCTCATATTGGGTTTCAACAAGAAATCTTGCTCATGGTTGATCAATTAAATTAAACGACTGTTCTGTTCGTCCATTATTTGATGTCTTCTACTTAAAAATCAAATTAAGTTTAGAGATTTTTATGGAATTTTTGAAAAATATTTAAACTTGGAATAATGACATTCTTAGTTTTATTTAATTATCGATCATGTTGAAATTGCTATTACAATTTTCTAATGGCTTTAAATGTCACCAAATAAAGGAGAGAATGGAGTGGCCCGATATTTTATGAGACAGGTATTTGTTGGTGTCATTTATGTGGAGCTCAAAGTCTTTGTCGTTTGCATTGAGTGCCACCAAAACTGTCTGATTGTCCGGACGTTTGACCGTAAGAAAGGATATCCCGTTTATAGGTGTGTTCACCTTATGGCCAATACGGACAGAATCGGGTGATACAAACTTGCTGAAATGACCAAGAGCGTAGAATGAAGGCTGTTTGTAGGCTTCTCCCTTTTTAACGTCAATGTTAAGAGTGCCTCCATATCCATGTTTAGTGTTCCAACGGTGGCCGCCCTCCATATCCAGAGCCATATTCCACTCCACCCAACCTGTCACGTAATTGTTCATGGCCTAAAAGTTTGATCATGGTAAAAAAGTTACTTTTTGTGGGTGACTGACCCTGATTATATCGTATGAATATTTTTCTGCCGCAGTCCAATTACCCAGGTTAAGTCCGCCCAAATGACACGCCTCCGAATTGAAAGTAAAGTAATCCGAGTAGTTTTTATGTGTCTCTGCGAGGAGTTGATCAGGAAATCCGCCGAAAGGGTTGTTATGGTACCAGTGATAGGCCACTCCCGACACGTACTTTGAGATCTCTTTATCGGGCAAAATGGTTTTCACCCAGTCCTCCATGTGCTGTGCGTTATCGTCCAATACCATTAGCTTCAATTTATCTTTGCCATATCCTGCTTTGGCTAATGTAGGACCAAGGTTCAATTTGACGAAAGCACTCGTCATTTTGGCAGTGAAACCAAGATTATTGAACGAGTATTTTGGGTTAAAGCCATTGTTGGGCTCATTCTCGACAGTCAGTCCCCAAAAGTCAATTCCATGTGATTTATAAGCGTTCAAAAATCTTGATTAAAAAAGTAAAGTTTTGTCAAGGTTAATTATATTTTATGAAATTATTTATACTTGACAAAATACTGAGCCCATGTCTGATAATAAGGTCCCCCAACTTCTCCCTTCAAAGTTGCGTTTCCTGTGAACTTGTTATTAGTTTTCATCCACGCGGGGGAACTCCAGGGACTCCCAAATAGTCTGATTTTATGGGGACTTAATTTCAGCGCTCTTTTGATGAATGGTATCTGAAAATCACATTTTAGTTATCATATGCTTAACGACTGTTTTCTGATTCAGTACTTTCCACTCGAGGTCTTCATTTTGAAGTGCGAAGTGCTTGAGCTCAAGGTCTCCCTCGACGTCATCGTAGGAATAGGGACGGTCTGAATAGTCTGTGCCCGCCATCGGTATTCTGGCCATTGAGTACTCAATGCCATTGGATGAGAAGTAGCTCTCCATCAATAGGTCAGCCAATGACTTGTTCACAGCTTTGAGTAACTGCCCGGTGCTGTCAGTAAAGGCGCCGCCGAAGCCATTGATTGACTGATAATGTTCTGATCGGTTTATAGTTATGGTGAGAGTCTTGAGCGAAGTATTCGATGGCTTATCGGAAAACTTGAGATCAGTTTCCTTAAATCTATGACCAGTTTTACTGCTCTCATAAACTTTTCCAAATCCCGGATCCGATCTCTTGAGTGCCGGGAAGTCATCACAATATGTGGCGTTACAGACACAGACAGTGTCCGCATTTGGAAATCTGTGTTCAATGCATTCCCGTCTGGCGTTCACTGATTTTCAACGTTTTAAATGTTTTAATTATGAATCGATTGACAAAACATTTGATTACCGATAATAACGACGAAAAGCAATGGAATAATAGTTTTGATTAAGTGTTCACTCATTGTCTCAGTTGTTGACTGATATGAATTCACTTCTTTCACCTCTCAATACCTTTAAAGGTCATTCTTTGATTCTTGGAGATTATGGTTGCTTTAGAGAGAGATTATCATCTAGTAATTTTCCAATTTGTTTCTTCAATTGGGTTCGATTCCTTCGCAGTTTGTATTTCCATTTCAAAGAAAATTGTTTTTTGTTCAGGATAACTATTACCATAGTAATATTTGCAACATAACAATTCATCCAGAAACGTTAATTTGAGCTTGCATATCTCGAGATATTCAGTTAGCAAACTATAATTATTGTATCGATTCATTGATAATTATATAAAACTTAATTTAATTCACGTTTCTTTTAATATTCATTTTAATAAATTTAACCTAAATTATAGATTTATAAATATAAATTACCTTGAACATCATCATTAAACGTATGGAAATCTATGCTAAATAATGAATTTAATTATTATTTTGATCATAGGTTAGAAACAACAAAAAATGTCTATTTTTCATCCCGTTTACAACATCTATGTTTGTGTCAAAAGTAAACTCATCTTGATAAACAACAAGAATGTCTTCAATTAATTTGAAACTTCCGTTTGTTTTCAGAGATCAGGAATTTGTTAATCAAAGAGAAAAACTGAATAAACAAATCAAATGTTATCTACTTTTCTCATATCATTTGTGTTTCTTATTACAGTGTCTTTTCATTTATAATAAGTTAGGTTCTATCAATGCTAGTGAATTACCTGGCTATTATTTTGGAATTCTTCACAATTTGGGCGGTTTATCGCAGTTTTACTATTTGTTGGCCACGTTTTCTGCCTTTTATTCGCTCCAATATTTCTATATCTTTAATCGCAAACATCGGTTGAGACACAAATGGATGCGAATAATAGGTGTCCTCAACACTGGAAATCATTCCCTTCATGTGTTGGGGTTAAGCAACAAACTGTTAGGTGAAAAATACCTTGCACATATTATTTTTGTGTATAGATTAATAAAATTAGTTGAGAAACCGTATACGTGTCTTGTAATTATGGGCTGGATAAGTTTGACGGCAGCCAATTTATCATTAAGTAATTTCATCAAGTACGGAATAGTGTCATTAATTTTATCTGGCTATTGGGTGGCAACCATTTTTCCAACAATCTATTACGGTTACCTTGCATTTTTCATTGTTTGCTATTTTTGCAAATTTAGACTCAATGAATTCAATGTCAAATTAATTGAAATGCAATCGACCAAGCTATTTCTCAAACAAAAACAAATAGCAAACATTTTGAAAGACCTTTCTCAAATCATTGAACAAATTACTCAATTCAACAATTTTTGGAAGTCATATATATTCGCAATTTATTACACATTTATTCCCAATTTATTGATTTCACTTCAATCAGTAATTTTTGAGCAAGAACAAAATTTAATATATTTTATCTTGATATTTCTGAGCCTCGTATATACGTCTCTAATAATAGGCTTCAATTTACTGACTTCTCTGATCAATAGCCAAACGAAGACTTCATTAAAATTATTGCAAATATTTTATACAAATAATGAAAAACAAATTAAAATTCATTTGAAAATTAAGGTAAAAATTGTGAAACAAATATAGATTTCGGAAATAATTTTCATTCTTTCAGCTTTTGATTTCGTTGGAGAGATTATCATCTAGTAGATTTCCTATTGGATTCTCATGTGGCGATCAATTCATTGTGACCAAAAGGGTTGCCTTTACTGTTTGTATTAATTATATATCAAAAAGATTACGATGAATTTTTTCTATGATCTAGGTGTTTCTAATGTTTATACGATTCTTCATTCTGACCAACAAATTCGCTCAATCATTGAAGTATTAATTTATGCAAGGACACTACACTACAATCGTTTAAAAATTATCAAATTTTTCGATATATTTATAATTGTTTGAAAGTCAATAAATAGCTTACGATTGCATTAATAATCAATTATTACAAATGAATTATTGATTTATAAAATTGAATAAAATCTTTGTTTAAGTGATTAATGAATAAAATCTATTATTGAAACAAATGTTTAAACTTTTTTTTATTCATTTGGTATTAATTTCTTGAAGTCTAGCAATTGATGATTTATTTATAATTTGATGATTTTAATAAAAAAGGTTAATTAAAGATTCTTATTATAAAAGAATGAATAACCTTGAAAGAAACTTAATTAATATGGGCACGAGATAATTATTTAATTATCGTATT
>JAQGBD010001119.1:0-18863 GCA_034698165.1 Punctoribates punctum | reverse complement strand
TTTCAAACAAAATCTTAGGGGGGGGTCTTCCAAATCCAACTTTTCTAGGGGGGGGGGGGTCCGATCAGACAAAAAAAATAGGGGGGTATTTGGGCTATACCCCCCCTTGCGATCCCTGATTCTGTGCCAAAAATATGGACGAATGCAATAAAAATATATTTATAGAAATGTCAATAAAATCCATTGAATTGTAAAACATTGAGTCAAAGGGAAAGGACTGTGAATTGAAGACAGGGTTTAGTCAATTGAAAACAGATTTCGTTCGTAAATAAAATTAATTAAAATCTCGAAATCATTTCGCTTTTCATTAAACTCTTATTTTCTTTAAAACTAAAACTAAAACTCAATAACTATTTTCGCAGAGTTTTATATAACTTTTGAAACAAGTGTAGCATCAAATCGAGTGTTTTATATCCAGCACTTTATTTGCATAGAATTTAATCTAAATTCAATGGGTTTTTCTTAAAAATTCAAAAAATGTTTTGTATGTAACAGAAGGACAGACATCGATAGGCAAACGACTATAGCTCTGGAGAAAGAAAAAAAAGTTTACTTTACTATCCGTAGTATTCGAGGCATAAGAATCGAAATACATTTCAATCGTAAAGTAAAGAAAATGTTTTATTCTTCTGTTTTCTGTATTTCTTATCGAATGGTTTGGTTCTCGATTTCAATGATATATATATTTCTTGAAGAATCAGTTTTCCAGTCGTTTAGTCTTCGGTGTGAAATAAAAAAATTCGTTTCGCCAAATATAAGACAATTTTTAGATTTCAATTCAGAATTATTTTCGTTTTCCATACAATTGTCAATAATTTCTGAATTGTTGCGTCGGGTGAAGTGAAATGTCATTACAGTCAAGGCTATGACTACCTTGATCATCTTTTATATCTTGGGTGTAACTGTTGTCTTTACTCAATTGAAAATCAATATTTCCTTGAAAATTGAAAAATCTTTACTTTTTCTCAAATATTAAGTGTTTTCAAACACTATTTGATATGAGTTTTGCAGAGATTTTTCCTCAAAGAGGAGAAAAAATGAATTTCTAATAAATAGGAGTAAACTATCAAATTGTGAACAGAATATTGAGATGAGTTTTATTTGAGCTCAGGGTTCCGGTGCCAAAAGGAATGGCACAGACCTCTCTTTATTGAACTAAGAATTGAATAAACATATTCCGGAATATTTTAATAATAATGAAGTGATGAATATTGAACTCAGGAATGGAGTGTTTGATGGAAAAGGTTTTTCTCTCTCAACGAATATATCAAATATTATTTGAGATTTAATTTTTAGAATAAATATTTAGTCAGAAATCAAAGTTTTTGCGCCAAAACCCTATGAGAAGTCACAGCAGAAAAAAATCTCAAAAAAACTGATCGATTTGTCTCTTGAAACGAGTGGTGCAAACATTTCTTATGTCGAAAACTGTATACAAGCCATCGACCCGTCTATTTGTTATCAGTACAAAGGGATAGCCATCCATTTCCTTCATATTCATTAGTATTTTGCCCATAAAATAATATTAAATAATCAATATATTGATTAAATTAACAATAAATTTGTTGTTTAAAAGAAGACCTTGCTTTTTTGCTTGTTGAACTGTTGTGATTGAGAGCACCATAACCTGGTTATACAAAACTGGGTGATCCCGGTTATCTTCACAATTGTGAGTTTTCTTTGGCTCGGGTACAATCAAAATATAATCGTCTGAACTTTTATATCAATCGACACAAATATTGTCAACTCTGCTCAGCCATACAGTCTGGGGAACGGTTACCCACTGGCTGTATACCCAGTGCCAGCCAACACAGAATCAGATGCTGAGTGAGGGGAGAGCCGAGACATAGCATTAAGAAATTGATTCTTTTAAGCAAAAGTTGGTCTCATATGTGAAACACAATACTGGAGTCAAACAACTCATAAATGAACCGAATTTTCATTGCTTTTGATATCTGACTGACTCTTAGACTTCTTTTTATCTAATTCTCAGTGAAATAATTTCTCTCTTTTTTCGTAATATTTGTATTCAATTGAGCAGAAAGTAGTGTTGAATGTGTGGACCTGATTACCGAACAACTGTTTTTCACTCCAATGTCTTTCCGTATGTTTAATGTCAAAGATTTTCATAAAACGACTCTTTGTTTACAATAGACGGACACAAAACTCGAGACAACAATTGATTTCATATTTATGTCTGACTTTCGATTATTATCTTATTTTTCAAACTGTTATTACACAAAAATATTACTTTTGAACACAATGAGCAAGGTTTTATTTCAAATTTGTAGGAATCAATAACTTCAATGGAATGTTAAGATTAACAAGATTAAAAGAAAGTGAAATCCAAGTTTAAATCTTAATTAACCGGCAATAATCTTGGTATAAATATTTATCAAGAAAAAAACTATGTGAACAGAGAGTTTTGTTGGAGACCTTGCACATCTCCAATATTGTTGAATTGATTGCAAGAGCATAAAAAGTGGATTTCTCTAACTTTCAATTCCTTAAATATGACATATTCTGAAAAGAACTCATTTATTGGCAGTTCTTCCGAAACATATCGGTTATGATCCGGACTATAATCCAGAATGTATTGGATATCGTCGGCTATCGACCAAAGAAATAAAACCAGTGATTGAATGAGGAGTGGGAGCAGAAGAGCCGAAATTACTGGCATTTAGCACAATCTGGACCACAATTCCATCGGTAATCAAATTGATTTTTTATACTAATGGAAAAAAGATTCCTCGCTTACACTTCTTGCTTACACTTCTTGCTTACACTTCTTGCTTACACTTCTTGCTCTCACTTATATGGCTTTTACTCAACTTCTTCGGCCCTAAGAATTCGATAGAAAAAAATGTGTTCTCGTGTTTCACAGTTTGTCAGACACTGAGAACCTGTGCCTCAGTGTTCTTGAAGACAGAAATCGCATTCAATACGAGAATAATTACAATTTGATTCACTTTCTCTCATATTTGTCAACAAATCAAACGACAAAACAAATTAAAGTATTGAATATAAAAAATGAATTTTTCATTTTCACAGTTCAGCACAAAATCAGTGGAAAAATATATTGACTGAAAAAATACTTTCATTTCATATCAAAATTTACTGAAAGACAGAAGTAATGCAATATTTGTTTCTTACAAATATAGTGAAGTTTTATCATTACTTTTGTTTTTTCTTTAAATCTTTCAAAAACTATAACAAAAATCAGTCTTTTATTGAAGTTTCAAAATATTTGATAACATTTCAATTGTGTGACATCTGAACAGAAAAAACATAAGGAAAGAGTTGTATTGCGATCTCTCCCTCTCCCTCTCCCTCTCTCTCTCTCTCTCTCTCTCTCTCTCTCTCTCTCTCTCTCTCTCTCTCTCGCTTGTCTTCTCTTTCACAAAAGTAACAGATATTTTTCAGACTCTTAATTCCAAAAAAGCAAGCTCAATTCAATTTCCGTAAGATAATTTGTTTTCAAGTTTAAAATTTTTGTAGCATTTTGATAAATAATTGAAATACTTTTTATTTCTTGGTATCCATTCAATTATCTGAGAGAAAGGACAGTACTCTCAACTTTCACTTAATATTGAGTGGTAAGCCCCACATCCATCCATCCCTTGTTCTCTGATGTCTTTCTATTAAATGAATAATTGATTGAATGACAAACATAGAGACCAAACAATTCATAAATATTTATCGCATCGATTGTTATGCCTTTCATTTAATATTTAGAAATCAATTCATTTTCGTTACTTTAGTCCCCAATTCAAAGCCATTCAGAAATTTATTTGATATTAAAAATAACAAAAAATCTCTTCCGTTGGATAAAAATATTTATGAGAATGAATTAAACCTAAAATATTTGATTATTTATTTCTTTCAATTCATTTGATTTCTTAGTTATCTTCCGCCGAAACCCAAACCCATTAGTCGTTTAACCCATTACTCAAAACGGGATTTTTGTTTGATTTTCACAACCGTTTTATCGTCTGATTTCTTGTTTTTATCCTCAAATATAAAAGTAAAGTATTTTCATTGAAATAACTAATAAATGCAAATATTGTGTTCAAAACAATTTTGTGAAATATTGCGGTTTTCGGCGAAAAACTGTTTCTGATAATTGAATTCTCATCCCAATGAATAATCTTGCATTTATGCAAATTAGTTGCAAATTAATGACATACATTTCATGTATTTTATGCAAATTGTGTTAATCTGGTATAAAAACTTTTGATACGAAAAACATAATTTTGAATATTTTAGTGCACGGAATATAGGGGTCGGAGTCGAGGCTGTGTCGATTTGGAGGAGCAAGATGATTTGCATGTTGTCTACCTTCACTCTCAGCCTTATATTTGGGAAGACTTAAGTGTCAGACATTAGGGAAAGGGATATCTTTAATCAAATGTTGAGATAATCAAAACGAATGATGAATAACACAAAAAATTTCTGTACAAAAATCGCAATCAATTATATGTTGTGTCAGTCTTTAAGACCAGAAGACAGAGCATAATGTGTGGCAAAAGGGACGCAAAAAACTAATAATTCATTAATTCTTTTGCTTCTCATAAACAGTGAGACAAAGATATGGCGAATAAGAAAAGTATTAATAATTTTAATGTTATTAAGATATGATTTATTAATAAACATTTGAATAATTTATATGAAAATGATTTTTCAAACAAAAGAAAAGTGAAAATCAATTATTCAGAGCTTTCTTTTCTTTGGATGTTTAGTATCCCCTTTGAAATGGGGAAATGTCATCCATCAGAATTAAATTTGCGAATCCTCTCCTCTGGATTTTGATGAGCTCTCATCACATACTAAACTTTTTTACTAATGAAAAAGAAAACTTTTCCCAAATTTAATCTAGGATATGGGCAAGGTGTTTTATTTTAATTGTTCATATTTTGAATAATTTTAATTCTAATTTATCTAGTAAAATGTTTGAAACCGAACTTGGTCATTAAATTTTACTTATTAAGAAGAGTTAAAATGATAAGTGATCTTGATCAGTCTTGAGCCAACTATCCAGAGATCTAATATTTGGATGAATTTTCTAGATTTACATTTTTGATTATAAGAGCATGCTTGTTTTTATAATCAAAAAGACTTGTTCACTGGGTTTTTATTTTATCTACCCTTAGGAAATGTATGAACCATTAATACTATATTTAAAATCCATCTTGATACTTCTATTCTAAATAAGCCTTTGTTTAAATAAATAATATTAATTGAAGAATAGATTTAAATATTTAAATAGATATATAAATAAGTGAAAAGAGTGAACAAATTCATAAAACTCAGTCATCAGTAAGAAATGAGTGAACTGGATTCAAATAAACAGCTCCGGGTCTGTTATATCTATTTTTTCAATAAAATATTCACAGTTTTGAATGATGTGATCAACACTTGTGCTGATCCTCAGCCTTAAAGAAGATATTTGTCAGAAAAGGTTTTGTCAAACTATTTATTTTGAGTTTTTGTAAGGTTGAGCCCAATTTGGGAACAGCCCTAAGGATTAACTTCAATAATATTATTCAAATATTATATTATTGGCATTTCTTAGGCACCGACACATCCAACGGAACAGATAAGAGAGCACTGAATATAATGAATTTCATCGAAGTCTGAACAAAAATACGCCACAAATCGGGTCTTATATTATGTTATTATAGCACTGGTATTGAATGCCTTTATATTTGATGTCCGCTCCTTATTTTAATTCTTCATATTCCTCTTCAATGAGTGGATTTTGTGTTTATAGGAATTGTCACTTATTCTGTTCACTTTCGCTGAGCTTTTATGTCGAGTCCTTTTCTGGCTGACTGTTTGTCCGCTTATTGTTTGGTTGGACTCAAAAAATGATAACTTTATGTGTTGTGTATGTGTTTAGTGAGTGTCACAAAACGCATCGATATAATGAATAGTAGTGAGTAGTCAGCGCTCAGTCATTCACATTAAGTGAGTGCCGGCTGACAGACACACCACTGCCGTTATGGCCATCAGAGACGTATATATATCCACAACAGATAGAGTGGTAGTCATCATCATTATGATCAGGGCTTTCACTATACACTCACTTTAATAACAGTTCAATCAAAAGCCAAAATACACTAACAGTTATAAAATAGTGGATCAGACGACTACTGACTTGTCTTCAATGAAATAATGACAGAATTCAAAGAAATCACAACTCATTCTGTGCGCCTATTTTTAAGACAACACTCCAACCATAACCACGACTCTTGCTTTCAATTCAAAGCTATCATTACTACTCTTGCTATTTATTTTCTCCGAATTTGTTATAAATATTGACATCACATTATTTGTGTCTAATATATCAAGAATAACTGATATGACACAAATTACCACTCAAATTGAGCTTGCTACATTGGTGGCGATGCCTGATTCGTCTTTTATGTTGGATAAAACTCGACGACAATCCCAGAATTTGGGGACAATTTATTATTTAATACAATTTATTAACGGCCGACGAGTTGGCAACAAAAATATATAACAAAAATATAGATATAAATAAAAATAAAATAATAATAGAATCCCTTTTTAAACCTCTCCTGCCTTTCAAGTGAACGCCTTTCAGGCGAATAGTTTTTCTGAAGCAAAAGAATCCCATTTTCTTCTTCTTATTTCAACTTTTCATCAAATGATAGATATTTTGAGCTAAAGAAGTGGTCATCCCTTCGCTAAAAACTGTTCTTCTTCTCTAAAAATATATTTTTCAAAAATGTTTTGATATGTTTTGAAAACGAAAAAGAAAAGTAAAATAATTGCGGACATAATTTCTATCAATTTTTTTGCCTTCGCTCTGAAAGACCAGGGGATTGATCACTAAATCCTTTGCCTATCCGACAATAATCCTCTTTTGAGTGACTTTTCATAACAGTTTAAATCCATTAAAAGCGCGAAAACACATGAAATAAATTTTTCATTTTTATTACTTCAGAGAAGATTAGTTTCGAAATTAGAAAAATGTACTAATTTGTGAAAATGTCACACAAACGGACAAATTTGTTAATTTCACGAATAGGAGTGGTTAGGAGTGTTGAGCACTGTTTCCAAACTAATGCCGATATTAAACAAACAGTTATTTGAAATAATTAATCTTTTTATAATTATAAGCTTGGTCAAGCCTTCAATTTCAAGATACAAACTCAGCCAAGCACATTTCTTCTCAAAAGGGGTGACTATTTAGAGTAAAATGTCACTGATGTTTGGTCTAACCCCTGAACATCACTGATATTTCGATCAGAATTTATAAAGAATATAAACATCTGCCAAATGAGACACGAAATCTCGTAAATGCAGTGAAAGCACACATCAGTGTTGTTATGATGAGCAAGGTTCATTCAATTCATCAAGCATAATCAGCACAGTGTTTGTCTTTTTGAGCTTTTGTTCGACATATTACGTTTGACCCGGAGCTAAAACAATTAGGTGTAATGAATTAGGTGTTGCAAAATGCATGAGTGCTCCGGACATGGGATAAACCCCCTGACTATTCAGTTAATTCATTTAATAAATTAGTACGAGTTTTGACTAATCGCACAACAGTTATGATTTTCAGTTAATCTTGCTCATTTAAGGTACTCAACCAGTGATGGCCACATCGTTCAACATATGGAGTGTTTGATTAGTTTTCTCAGATAAAGGATTTCCTACTCGTTATTTAAAATGAAGCAAGGTAATTGGCGAAGGATTCAGATCACACCACCCATTGATCACCACTTCTTTCGGCGTTTAATCAAAAATGATTCGAAATAATCTCAAGATTTTATTTATAAGACAATTCTCTCCATTCATCACAAAATTAAATAAAAAGTATTTTATTTACACTTTTTCTCAGAAAAAGAAGAAAATTAATTAAATATTAAGTCTTTTCTCAATTTTTGTCTTATTTTTTCATTTAGAGTAAAAATGTTTCACGAAATTGCTTTTAATGAAAATTCATTTTATTTTTTACAGCAATTTGTCTGAAAAAGGGTATTAAGAGTATTATCATTAAAATGAATGAAATTATTCCTAATATTTGACAAAAATGAATGAATGGGTTCAGAAATAGTTGTAAAATAAGCATGATTAAGTGAACAAGCTGATGTAATTATTTAAAATAATAGTCTCATTAAATTGAAGCACAGGATATATATTCTGAAATTATATTTTTAGCTCAAAATTGTATCAATCAATTGAGACCAGAAAAAGGTTAAAATGTTTTATTCGTGAAAAGATCTGAAATTTTCTTTTCGGTTGAAAATAGATTTCCGTCTTTTCTTTTGTAAAATAAATACTTCTTTTCATTCTTTTCTATTTAAGTCTTATTTTGGACACAATTATATTGGATTCAGACCTATCATCTCACAGAGAAAATAATATGCAGGGTAAGCCTAAGAATTTACACCAAAAATGTGTGCACCAACAAAATTTAGGCGTCTCTAATCAATATGTTTAAGGTATAATATGGTGACAAGCATTTTGTGACTACAAGATTACTTCATTGCATGACCATACGTCTTACCAATTTATCTTGGATGTTTTTGTTCAATTTCAATTTAACTTGGTTTTCTCTTCTGGAATACACCACTATAAATATCAGTTACATTTTAAAAGTAAGAAACACCACCGGTCATTGATGTCCAAGGGTATTCCAATGAAGTAAATGAACTCAAAACCTATCAATACATTCTATTAATTTATTAGATTTTCTTGAATTGTAACCTAGTCATCCCCCCCCAAAAAAACAAAAAATACTAGATGCTAACCCACCATAGTTATTATTATAAGTTACTTCCTCTAGAATTACTAGAACAAGCCCCTAGTCAAAAGTCCCATATGGACACCACTGATGGTTAGGAAATCCACTCTTTTCTCTATTTATTTGGCATAAAATCTCAATTCAAAGACTGAAGTCAATCACATGAGATATAAGTAGAAAGAAGAAAATATTTTGAGGAAATTTTTCTATTAGAATATCATAAATTGATGGATGAATTTATTTTATATTCCATTCAATCACTCCTCTCAAGCCAATAGGTTATGGTTTGAGATGGTCAAGGTGGGCAAAATACATCTCAGTGATTCAGTCCAGAAGTGATAACCTTGTTACTTCCCTTTCTTTTAATACAAAATTAAATCTTTAATCGGTATAAATCTTGACACAAAATTATAACCACAGACCAAAAAAGACAAGATTTAAAATCGATTTTCCGTCGAATTTAATCTTTTTGCTTGCTCACTTGAAATAATTTTAAGGCAAATAAAATTTGAAAATTAATCAAATCTACGATTACCAGAGAGTGTGCTGGATCATTTTTATACAATTCCATTAGAGGCCATTCATTTCAATCAGTGAATAGCCAAGGATTCCTTCCGAGTATGGAAGGAATCCCACAAAGAAATTTGCCAGGGGGTGGGGGTTAGAAGATAATTTGGAAAACTCTTAATTTCCAACTTTTTCTAAAATCCACAAAATATAATAAGCTTGCGGACCAGCTTTCGAGGGGGTCTGTCCACGAAAATTAATAGCGGATGGAGGGGAGGGGTATTTTCTATCAAAAGTTAGAAGTTTACTACCGCTACCACCCCTTTAGCCATCACTGACTCCAATCAAATTGGAATTTCACTTAAAGTTTATTTAAATCATTTGTTTTTATAAATTGCTTTGAATTTCGTTTAACTGAATTTATTTCCTATTCTGTGCCTTAAATGTAGAGTCAATTCTGTGGCCTATCATTAAAAGCATTGAATTTATCTAATGATAGATTGAATTCTGGGAGAAATAAAAATTATTGCAAACAATTTTCTTATTCGGTCCACATATCAAATAAATGTGACAGTCATTAGTGGCACAAAAAAATCATATATGAGAATGAATAGATGAGCTCGGAATGTGAACAGCACATTTGGGTCTGATATGGCACAGGGATGCCAGAGCTATATAATCTAATTTTATAGACTTTACATACAAATGTGTTACAGACTTATTGAATATTCAAATATTTCTTTTATTTTAAAACATTTAAAGGATTCGTACAAACGGTCGGAACATCTGATGGTTTACTTCAGTTGACTATTATTTTTGTCAAACAAATCGTTAGTATTTTTTTCTACACATTTTTTTCGTTACAATCTTTGTTAGTATTCCAAAGTATTTGTATCGAGGCTTATATTCCAGGTCTAAATTCTATTTGAAATTCAGTTTAATTTTCTATTTGGTAAAAGGTTTTGTTTGCGGCCATAAAAATAATATTAAAAACTTTACTCAAATAGTTTTTCGCGGATCCGTTCCCAGTATTTTGTGTTCATTTAATTTAACGACACTTTTATTTATTGTTATTTTACTCAATATTTTTCGCATTCAAACGAAAACTTATTGCGAAACAAAATCGATAATAAATTAATCTAAAAATCTTCTCTACTTTTAATTAAAAGCGAATGAATTCAATGATATTTTAATCGAAATGTATTTCATATGACTTTTACTGAAAGTAATTTCCATTCAACAGAAGCCGAGGAACAGAGAAAATACTTAATCCTTATCTGAAAATCATTTTTATTAATGCAATGAATCAACACATTTAATAATAATTAAAATGTATTTCACTATTAAACCAAATGAATGCTCACTTCATTTAACGCATTATTATTCATAAAAAGTCTAATTAAGTCGATTAGAGTTAAATTTGTTAAACACTTTTAATGTGAAATTTTCATTACATATAATAAATGGCTTAACACTATTTCACTGTACATACATATGATAGCCAGTGGCCAAAAAATGATTCGGATTCAAATCCAGATGATATATATGTTTTAATGCGCTCCGGGCTTATGTAGAGTCAAAATGTGGAGATTTTGCCCCCGAATTGACACTTCCGTGTAATGGCTTAACATTTAAATTGAATCCTAGTCTTTATGCTGAGCTTTCAGAGAGAATCCGGACTTTTTTCTCCATCAGATTTTTATTTTTTTCAAAGATTATTTGCCTCAAATTACTTTTACAGTCGAACGCTTTATTAGAGTTGACAAGCTCCAATATTTTTTGATTCTCATATGAAAATCAGAGCAAATAAAATTGCAAGATATATAATTCAGAAAATCATCTTTTTCTTTGATTCCATGAATAAATTTCTATTAATTTATTTTTAGCCTAAAAATAGAGTATTTTTCTCTCAGGTTATCGATTGAATAATTTTCACACAGCGATGAAAATCTCGATTTTTTCATCAAATTATGAATTGATTGGTTTGTCGTTATGTTAAAAGTCAGTTACAGTGAAAGCAAATTAGAGTCGACTCTCCCCGTCGTCGGAGACCATGGAAAGGCAGCCAAAGAAAAAGTCAAAATTCATTTTCTCGAACAGTTTTCTTCATTATAAATATAATTTAATGAATGTATGCTTTACTTCTTATATGGATTTTGCGTTAAAGACATGTCTGAAAAATAGCGAAAAACGAAATCATTAGTGCATTCACTCAGAGCTTTATTTGAGGCGCAGACCAGAAAAAAAGTGATCCAAAAACAGTCGGTTCCTCTCTTTTAATAACAAGAGTAAAAATACCTCACACATAGTAAGCTAGGTGATCAATTCGAAGATCGATTTCGTGCTGTGAAACACAATTACCTAATTTACAATTTCCTGGAAATACATTCCCAGATCATTTAGACCAAGTATTCATACATTGGACTACCCTTTGGTTATACCAATCGATAGTGAAGTCTCTTCGCAACAAAAAATAAAAATATTGAAAAAGAGTTGAGAAGCGAAAGGAATCTGTTGTTTGAAATTTTGGACGTTTTTCGACATTAAAACAATAACACAAAAAGTTGAGATCCTTTTAATGAGATGAAAATAGTGGAAATTTTTCACTCAACCAAAAAGCAGTTTAATTAGTTGACAGACAATGAGAAAGAGTTATCTCAAGCAAAACACAACTCCTTTACGCTCTTTATTTTGCAAGACTTCATTCAAATCTGGATAATAATAGATTTTTTCTCCTCTACAGTGACCACATCACTTGATTGAACAGGGTAAATTTTGAAATATTTCATTTTCACTGGGAGAATAACTGAATTTTTCTTCAAATCTAAAGGAAAACTTATTAAAACTTCATTACACCAAGATGATTAATGATTTCATACAGATGAGAGGTTTATTGAGGGTTAATATATTTGACTGGAAAGGGTGGTCACACTATATCCAGGTTTTCAATATTCTCTGTTATAAAACTCTATTATGAAAACAGATTTTATTTGTATTTATTCTGTGCCTAAAATTTAATATACGTTCGGAGTTTTTATTGAAATTTTTGGCCACTTTTATGAATAAAAAGTTTACTTTCGAAAATCGGAATCCCTTTCGACTTCTGTGGATAAATACAAGCGATTGTATTCATACAACTGTCCATTTGTCAAAACTTTCGATAGTATTTTCCAAATTTTAATCCATATGTTTGGCATCTCTTCCACTCTATTCTCCTATCTTTCTATTGAGATATCATTTTTTCAATGCATAAGGTTTTGAGTGAGGAGTAGTCAAAGGGGTATAAACTTTAAATTTTGTCTCAAATTACTTTTGGGTCATTAAACTTATAAAACGATTTCAAATTAGAAAATTGACAGACTGATTCTTGGCAGGAATATATTGAACTTTACAAATTCCAACCTTGTCTGCACGGAAATTTCAATGATTTACCCTGCTCATCTCATGGGGCTTTGAGTATTCCTCTTCACAGACTATCACTTCTTTATGTATCTAAGGCTCAGACACTCCAAAAGAGGCATATCTTTGGATTCAATCACAATCTTTGAGTTCAGAGACCAAAATATTTGATCGAAAGAAGTTGTTATGAAATCTTGATTTGAAAATAAAATCAAAATTGATTTGTCTGTTGGACCTAGATCCAAATAATGAGCTAAATTTAATCAGAATTTTATTATTTCTTTTGCAAACTATAAATCAGTTTAAGTATTGCTTTGAATATAAGACTCGAAGGAATCTCATAAAAAATATTCTGTGTTTGGAATCAATTCTTTTATGTCGAGGAGAGAGAGAGAGAGAGAGAGAGAGAGAGAGAGAGAGAGAGAGAGAGAGAGAGAGAGAGAGAGAGAGTATTAGGAACGGAGTAATTTTCATGTCCTTTCGCTCACGTTTTTATATTCAATTCAATTTAATTCGCTTAATGTGAAGTAGTTTTGCATTTCATGGCATATATTGAGCTTCAGTTTTAAATTATACGCTATTACAGAGTCTACAATGTATTCACTTATAATTTAGTAAATGCTTCGCCAAAGAGAAGAAAAATATCAATTTTTTCATAGCTCTGACTAATGGCAGATATAGCCTAATGGCTGAGATGTTTCCCATTTTAATTGCTTGAAGTGTTTGAAACATAAAAACATATGAATTTTTAAACAGAATTTCAGATTAATTGCTTTAAAAGAAAATTAATCTCGAATTCTCTGATCATTTTTCAATGTTATTGATTATTGAAATGAGCAAGCAGGTCAATACAAATAGAGAAAATAAGAATTCAGAATTTATATTCATGATATTCATAGCACCTTTGGCATTTTGAATATTTCGTCATTCATATGACAAGACTAGACAAGACAGTCTTCAAATGGATAGGAAGTGCTTTATGGCAACCCCTCTGGCCTTCAGAGATGATTATTGAACCCATCGATCACTAAATAAAGGTTCGGATCATTTATTTCCTAATCCTATCAAATGATTCACAAAATTCTTCAGAATGTTTGAGAATATGCCCCAAAATATTCATCGAAATTTCAATTATTAAGTTGTCAATAAAAATAATCATTAGGCTCCTGGATAATTTATTAAGCGTGAAAAGCAGGGTTAATGTTAAGGTACTGGAAAAGGGAGGGAAAAAAGTTGACCCAAAGAATTCTTATTCCTATTAATGATATTCTCGAATAGAATTTCGAGTAAAAGAGTTTATTATTATTAAAGTATTTAATCAATAGTTTGATGGACCGAAAAGTGAGAAGAAAAGGCACAGAATAAGTGTACAGTTATTGTATTTGTAAGTCTTATATTGCAATTTGGCATTTGGTTAAAATAAATTAATGTACTCTCCATTCGCTGGTAATAAATGTCTTTATTAAGATTGTAATCGAAAGCTCGAGGAACAGACTAAGAGAAACGCCACAAATAGAAAGGAAGAGTAAAGAGCGTAAAATTGAGGCATAATTTTTCATTGCCTTTAAATGTGTTTCAAGAAAAAAGTATTCCTCAAACTCACAAAAAATGCATTATTTATATGAAATGCAAATACGATATTATATTTGGCACAAAGAAAGAGGTCTCCAATTTCCAAGAAGTCGGTCCCCAAATAAATCTCAATTTCTATACATATTGTCAAACAAATTCATCATTTATTTTGATCCAAGCAATCAAAGTCATCCCGTTTTTTATTTTTCCAATTCCTCCAAATTTTTGGTTTAAAAATTCCTTTTTCACAAAGATTGAGGTTTAGCTCAGAGACAGTATTTGTCGCTAAATCCAAGGTTAGATTGTTTTGATCAATTGCTGAGCAAACAAATACATGTCTGTGCAAGGTGTAAATAATAAAATTGTAATGACCTCACGTCAAGTGATTAATGTTTGAGCACAAAAAATATGTTATTTTTTCCTCCAATACGTGATTCTCAATCTCTAAACGCTTTTGTTTCGTGACAGCGACTGGTGCTGAGCACAGCACACAATTCCTTTCAAAATCTCTTATTTTTCTATTCACCAAAGGGTTGGGTCCACTCCTACTGTAGGAGTCCTACACTTCCTAAATGTTTATAATTATTCAAACAAATGGAAATTTCTCTGATTTGATTTAAAATTTGCATGATTACATTGATTACACAGCAAATCATCGACAAATTCCTAAGTATAGAGCAAATCAAAATGTTTCGGTTGCTTTGAAATAGTTTTCTCCCATTCCTGGCATTCAATCATCTATTGGTCAGACCTCTTTCCAAACAGAGACCAAGAATTCAGTGGATATTCCCTTAAATAACTCGGAATAACTGAATTATAGAATTGAAGCTTCTTTTATAGAAAAAACGATTGAAGCAAGAACAAACAATAATATTGATAGCTTTTTACTTTAGCTAATTATCAATCATAAATCATCCATTAAATCGAATTTATGAGTCTTTTCCTCCACTAAAACTCTACCCAACCCTGAAACCTAGCAAATGATTGAAAAGCCAAACAAATGATACAAAGAATGTTTTTTTTTAAGTTTCAAACTTTGAATTAAATCGGTTTTTGAAGATTTCAAATAAAATTAGAACTTAAAACTCATGTCTAGAGTTGAGTAGCATTTCCTCACAACCGGTGCTCTTCTGTTTTGTATTTATTATGCAAAAAAGCCTATTATTCAGGGCTGACATTCATCTTAAATATATTGGTACTATCTATTTATTCAGAAACCTTTTCCATTGACTATTCCTTTATTCTTGAAAAACCTCTTTTAAATTTCTAATTTTAATCTCATTTTCTGTTGAATTTCTTTACCCTTATCTGAGTCTAAGTACTGATTTCCTCTTCTACTTTATTCGACACACGAGAGGCACACCATAACGGGATATAAGGTTTCATTCAGTCCTTTCATTGATTTATATTTTTTATCGAAGGAGAGGAACAAAAAGAACATTAATAATAGAAATTTATTAATAGGATTTGGGAACTAATTCTTCAGAAGTTTGTCTTTTGTTGTCTTTGGACACAAATATTGACTACAAAAAAATGTTTTTTTCTGTTTTTTCTTTTTTAAATCCAATTGAAAACATGAAAAGAGACCAAAAATACTGTAATTTTAAAATCTTTTTCAAAATTGGTCTGTGACCAAGGTGTTCTTTATGGCATTCATTCATTAGAACAACATCTGCTTGAGATGATTAAAAAAAATGAGCATGGTCAATAATCGAAAAAGGATTCATTGAATATTTAGAAAATTACTTTCAAAAATAAATATCAAATTTTTCCACCTTGGTAATCTTATTACAGAATGTTTTCAGCTGATATTTTATCTCCTGATTTCGGAATTGAGTTGGCTTGATCAAATTAAATTATTAAAGTGAGCATGTTATTCAAAAAGTAAGTCTTTTATCTAAGTAGTAGTAGTAGTTTGATAATGATTGTAATAAAGGAGCATGTACATGTATAAAATTTTCGCCAAAAAATTTGATAATTCGAGTGATTGATAACCAAATGAGTTTCACCCAAATTATTATTATTATTACATCCGATGTGAATAACCCTATCGTTTGTTTATTAAGAAAATAATAGCCTAAAAAAGTGATGGCTTAGCATAATATTGTGGCAGTGGAGGGGCTGCTCCTCCGGCACAACCTCACTATTTTCGTGATAAACAAACTAATGGAATCTCGAAGTAAAAGTGTTTCGTAAGTAAGAAAAATATTTTGATATCGATTTTCAAATACTATATAATAATAAATGTTTTTATTGAGAAATAGAATCAACAAAAAAATATATTCCACAGAATTTCTATCTATGAATAAATTCATCCGGCAATTGGAAAAACAGAAATATTACCCTTTTTTCTCCATCGATAGGAAATTACTGTCAAAATCTCTTATTTCCAGGAATACTATTAGCGAACAAATAAAAATAGGAATAAAGTATTTTCACAATTCTTATACAGAATAAGAATTTTTTCACAGAATATATATTTTTGAATAATTATAAATGATTTCCATAACAAAGAAGAGTTCATTCAATTGTAAAAAGAATTATTCGTGAATTTGAGTTGAGATAAAAATTAATTTGAATTTTCACCAGAATATCATTGAAAATAAGTATATTTTACCTGATTGTGAGCCATGTGTTTGTGTTGAGGCGACGACAGGCGTAAAAATATTCAAATAAAGACAGTCTTCGCTCTGATTACTCAAAAGTCGTATCAGATTTTTCATGTATTCAAAGCGCTGTAAAGGCATTCGTTTGAGTGCTTCCGAAGAGTTTTTCATAATTAGTTCGTAGTATGGGATACGTTGTGGACAGACTGGTGACAGTCGGTTGGCCAGTCGTGTGCCCCTCCAGTGGGTCGGC
Organism: Punctoribates punctum; assembly: GCA_034698165.1. Lineage (NCBI taxonomy): Eukaryota > Metazoa > Arthropoda > Arachnida > Sarcoptiformes > Punctoribatidae > Punctoribates > Punctoribates punctum. Next base: position 1,750 of record JAQGBD010001119.1, on the reverse strand, counting down.
GTCACCGGCGGCATAAACCGTAGCGATCCAATGGGAGGCGTGGCGTACGGCACGCCTAAGTAGGCCTCAATCGTTGGCAGACTTATTGATGGAAACTCCGACTGTCTTAATGGGGTAAATGTCACGTATTTGCCTCTAATCGATCCGTATTTGGTATTGACCTGTCTCACAGACAGGTTCTCATTCTGGTCGGAGCTTATTATAAGTGCGTCAATACTTTGTTGCAGTAATAATATGATTGCTATCACTTTGTCAACCATTGCGAACACACAACACATCAGTTGTCTATCACATCATATGATTGCAAATATTCTGTCCTTTATTTTGGACAAAATGAAGAAAATATTTTTGTCAGTTAATACTTATTTCAACTAAACTTTACGTCTCTTGAAATCTAATTAAATGTTTCTGTTATTTAAATTTTAAGAGATTTGTTTGAAATTCTATTGTATTTACGATTCCTTAGATTTTGAACTAATTTTTGCAAATCCTCTCAATATCTCAAAGAATTTATTTTAATTAATCACAAGAGTCGTGAAAAACACATTTTCTTTGCTTAAATCTCATCTTATTTATACATTATTTGAAATAAAATTCAATTCCATCTACTTTTCTATTCTTAATAAGCTTAGAACTTCTTGTGAAATACTCTTATTCCTTTTGACTAGCATATTTTATTCAGAAACTAACATGGTCTATAATATTTAGATGAGAGAAAAATTATTGAATTCGATCATTACATACATATTATAGTGAATATTGTCGTCAAAAATTGAAAACCCATTTCCAAGCAATAAATTCTTTCACATTAACAATAAGCACATTATTTGGCGAAACAATTATCTTGGAAATAATCAATTTCTGTAGAGAAAGCTGTGTTTTGATGCAATTTTTCGATCAGAAAATTGACTTCAATATCGATATCATTAATCTTTTGCCCGTTTTATGAATTATTGAACTGATTTTCAAAACGAAATATATATCACATAATATATAAACACATTTCTTAATAACACTTTTCAAACATAAATAATAATAAAGTTTTGCCGAAGAAATTGTTTTTAATCTATTATTTCAAACAATCGATAGTTTTCTAAAAATTTTTACCAAAAACAGAACTATAGATGAATTTATTCCATTAAAGAGATACCAATAATGGGTTTTATTGATGCAAAACAACTTATTTTTCTGACGAGAAAATTGTTTTCTTCAGAAAATGGTATTAAAACTTAACAATTGGTTCACATCTTCACTCATCGAAGAACTGAAACCGAATGCCAGCCCTGAGCCCAGAGCAGTGAACTGATATCCGAGCGCTTTATACGAGAGAGCACTGGTGTCTATTCACTTATATGCTGTGCGTGTGTTTGCGCCGGCAGTCGCTCTTCAGCCCTTCATATCAGCGATTCTTTGTATGTGTTGAGTGCACAGAGTTTGGTCATTGATCACAGATTTGCCATAACTTTAGACTGAATAATAACTTTACGAATACATTCATTCAATCAGTTAAATGCTTTTCATTCAGTCTCACTATTAATCAAATTCAATGAATACAACGATTCTGTTCTGAATTCATATTTCAATTGTTAGACCTTTTATTTCAAATGACAAATATTTGCGAAAAGCCTTTCAAACACCACTTTTAAACAATTGCTTTCCTTTTATTCTGAGTCTGATACCGGGTAAGTCCAGTCGACGACTAAAAGAGCGGATCCGGCAAATCGTGTCCTCGTGGTTGCGTCCAATCGGT
>JAQGBD010001118.1:0-18886 GCA_034698165.1 Punctoribates punctum | reverse complement strand
TTGCTTTTTATCATTACTACAAATATACATAATATAAATATCCTTGGAAATTTTGAGACTAATGAAGATCTTCCCCTTTTGTGGATTTTGAGGATTGAGTGGATTCCAATATAAGGGGATTTAATGAACTTGAATGTTTGTCTTTTAAAGCAAGATGGCTTTGGCAACCTTGTTAGTTCAAAATTACCAATCAAATATAGTTGAAGAATATTTTGTGAATTGTTTGGTTGACAAATATTTAGGTAATTTTGTTGAAAAAAATAGCTGTTTTGATAAATAGCCGTTTGAGGCAATCCTTTCGGATCTTTCCTTAAATGAATCATATTTTCTAATAATTCATTTGTTAACACATTTATTAATACTTATTAGACTTATTAGACCTGAAAAGAGTGACCAAAATAAAAGCCAAATACCGAGTAAGTGTTTAGTGATACAAATGTTTGATTTTTAAAACTTACCTTGCATTATTTTATAATTATAATTATCAATTACGAGGTATAAATTCTATAATTATATCAATGATCAAAAGAGTGTCCGATAATTGTCTTAATTTGTTTATTAATGATTCTATAAAACTCTTTAATCTATTATTTTTGATTTTTTAAACAACTAATCCTTTATTTATTTTTCATTAAACCAATGGATAAAATAAATCATAATTAAAGAGTTGTTATCTATAATTATAATCTTAAATCTATGCTTTAGTAGTGTTTATCCCATTTTAATTGAAAAGATGGTCACCTCAGAGAAAAGTAAAGATAAATGAATTGGGCAATTGGTATAATCTTGCTCACAGAATCAGGTGTCGTTAAGGTGTTGTGGGAATCAGTGATTGTCAAAGACAGACATTTATCATAAAAAGTGAAATTCCTTTAGTTCTGTCGACAGAAACCAATTTATATTATTGTTTGAGAATACGGGCAATAATGGCGACAAATAGTCTCATTCATCAACAAATCTATTATTTTTTTTAACTCCATTTTCGTCGAAAGGAATTTATTGATTTTAACAATTAACGAGTGGACAGACGTTTTGTTCAAATGAATAAACTTCTTCTATTGTCTGCCATACACTACACTACACTACAAAACTCTCACCAGAATTGATATTTTATTGGTATTAGTCTTTTGGGTCTCTCTTCGAGAAATTGATTTTATTTATTCGATTGTATGCATCGAAGGAATGGCCAAAATGACCAAAACTAAGCCCAAAGGTTTTTAAATATTTTTAAGTGAAATCGAAGACTCATTATTAATGTCATTAAAATATGTTTTCATTCTAAAAAGCTTTAGAGAGTGAAAATGACCATGGTTATAATTCATTTTAGATTTATACTCAAAATTTCTGCCTTTCAACAAAACAAAATAGTCTAATAATAATTATCAGTTTGAAAAATTTCAATTCGATATTATGCTTATCAGGAAAAATATATTGAGAGAGCAATTGAAATAATGGCTATCTTTATATGGCGTTCCTTAAAGTCGAAGACTGTCATCAGTAAGTGTTGGAGAGCGTTGTTATTCCTTTTTATTATCGAAATCTATTTTCTGGTAATAATAGTTATTTAAGTCGAAAGACTTTATTTCGAAAGTTTATTCGTTTAACAAACAAAACGTTTGAAGTATTGAAACACTGAAGAAATCAAATGCTTTCTTATTTCGTTTTTTCCCATTCGATGACAAATACTTTTCCGTGAAATCAGTGAACTATTGAAATAGTGAAACAAAATTCAAATGAATTATTGAAACCTTTTCTCTTCGAAACATAAAATTTTCATAATATTAACAAAAAATCTTTTGGAAAAGTTATTAAATTCAGTGAACAAAAGAATTTGTGATTTCAAGGTTCGAGTGTTTGCTTTTCAATGATTTTCAACAAACAAAACAATTTCCTCTTTCCGTTTGAATATCAATTTCACAATCAATACTTATTCACTCTTGGTTTGAGTCGTGGAATATCATTTATATTGCAAAACCCGCTCACCTGAACAGTAGATATGTCTTCACCATTCAATTATGGGTGTAATACATAAAAATAGGTGAATAGAACCAAATAATGAGATGAACTATGTTTTGGTCAAATAAAACATTCGGATTATAGGATGGGTTTTACAGTTTGCCTCTGATTGCTAGCATTGGACCTCTATTTGAATTCCTCAGAATTGTTTGATTACTTCATAAGATTGACGTCATTTTACCCTTTCTTGATATAAGCGAGAGTTAGACACCTCTCCCTCTCTTGGGACTTAACAACCCATGAATTTTTTGAATTTGAAATATTTTTTTGACTTTGACTGACTCACTGTTTTTATTATCAAAAGAGGGTTTAATTTAAATATCTATTGAAATAATAAATGATTTTAGGGATTAAAAGAAGCTTTTTATTCATATGAGACTTATTTTTGAATTTGAATATATTATCGTCGAATAAAAATTCTTTTATCGGAGAAAATAATTTAGAAGCCATTAGTTGTGAGTGAAATTCATTAATCATTAATCTCATTAAGCATTTAATTGAAAGCTTAAGTATTTAATTGTTCGCAATTTCTAATGAAAAATAGCAAAAAATCAAATGATTTTGATTAAGCCTTTCAACTGTTATTTCTGTCATCTATTATATGGTGAGGAATGGAGTGGAGTCACAAAATTCATTCAATTCAAACTCCTATATAAATAAAGTGACACAAAGAAGACTAATTCTACCACATTATTAACCCTCTCCTATACAAACAAAAGCAATACGACCTATCAAAGTAATAACTCGGTAAAGGGGTAAAGGGGTTTCCCTTTATTATTATTTTTTTACACTTATCGATTGGTGATATTTGCCACCATTATATACAAAGGATATTAACCTATTATATAACTTGTTCTAAATATTTGAATAAATGAATAAAACTAGGATTCACCAAGGCAATCAAACTAAATCTTTTTACTTATGAAAACTCTGTGAAATTCTGATTCTGAACCCAAAAGAGTTATTCAAAAGGCAAACATGGTAAATTTCCTCTGATATAGAAAATTTTTGAAATTGGACCCATCCCTTAAAACATTTCTGTTTCATACTTTGTAATTGGGGTTTGCCTGCAGTCGAGGAACTTGACAAACCCTGGTATAGATGTTGAAAATCAGCTTTTTTTGACGCCATGTCTTTTCTGATAAAACTTCAAACAATGGAATCGATTTTCAATTAAAGTAAAAAATATTTACTTTTTAGGGAAAGAGTTTTCGCTGAGTTGAGCACAGATTCAATTAATATTCAGAACACAGTTTGAAGTCTCATTTGAATTAATCAGTTGCCCCTCGAAGTGAATTCCCCTCTTATTCAACACTTTAACCATTTTTGATGCCATTATTTTCATGTGTTTTGAATTGTTTTACAGTAAATTCGATAATTTTGTGCATAAATTGTGACAATGGAGACAATGAAGACAATGAAGAGGACTATTAATCCTTTATTTTAATCCTAAGCGAGTCGTATATACTTAGCATTTATGGTGACAAATGAGTTCACCAGTGAAACAGATCGAATCGGTCCCAGCATTACCTCAGGGAGAGATGGACGCATTGCTTCTTGGCAGAATCAAGGTAAGTTTCCATTCATCTATATGTTTAACTCAATGAAAGGAAATAGAAAATAGTTTTTGCCATAAAATTAAAAGAAAAACTTTTGGGAATAAATTGTGGAAAAGTTTACATTTGGGGCTTATATGACAACTGGAGCTTAAATATGACAGTTGTAGATATAAAATGTTGCTTGCTTAATTTTACCAATTCTTTGAATTATATTTCGATCGTTTCCAGAGTAATAACTTATGAGAGATATTCATAACAAGAATCCATTGAATAATTCATTTTCTAATTCAATGCTTTTCGTTACTATTTTGTAGAATTTTTTTTGTCTAAACCATAATTTTGCTAAACTTTGGAATCATTCGAAGCCTGGAAGTAATCAATATATATATATTGTGAATGAATCAATATATATATTAAATTGAAAAGTTTAATCAAAAATAGCCAAAATAGGCATGCTCTTTTATACTCTTATGTTTAAATGTCCTCATATGCCTCAAATACTTCAAGAGGTTAGGAATTTAAAAATAGCCCAAATCGGGAAATTAATATTAGATGTGATGGAAAATATAGTTTTCTAATTTAGGAATCTTATATCACTGTTTTGCTGGTGGTGTGTGAGCTTGCTCATACCTGCCATTAATGTAAAGAATGATGTATTTATTGAATTTGAGTCAAATCCCAGAATTTAATCAAACGAATGATTTTGAAAACTTGAAAGTCATCTCTTAAATGATTCAAAATTTATTGCCTCAATGGTCGGGAAACCAATTTAATAGATGAATCTTTGCTCAGCATTTCATCCGATCTGATCTAATCTTTGTCATCTCATTCTGACTAAATTTTTAAAATATTAGTTTTTAATATTTGTCTTTATTTGTGGAATATATTTAACATAATTAGAGAATCGTTTTCACAATATTTTTAAATTATTTGGTTTTCCCCACAAAAAAAATTATTATTTAATTTTCACCATAAGTTAAGTCATTTATTTCCAAAGAAAATATTTCAATAGAATTATATAATCGTTTGAATTTGAAAATGAGCTAGTTACTTTAAAAGATTCTGTAGTTACGTGAGTCAAAAAAAATTATGATAATATATAATATGCTTTCTCTGTTAACTCTAATTTGTAAGACTCAGAGTAATTATCTAATAATTATAGAGTTGAGAGACCACCTAGTACAATAAATGAACGGTAAATATAGATTTGATTTCAAATGTATAAATGTTTTATGCGTGAGATATGACCATAACTCACGAAATTTGATTTAAGAGATGAGAGAAGACTCCTCTCAAATCTCAACCAAACAAAATATAAAAAGAAAATCGATTTTAATGAACATTTTTTGAATCAGATGTCTATCGAATATATGATTAAAACCATATTAAATGAGATTCAGTTTATAAAGAGTGAGAAAACACTTTCGAGTCATTTGCTGCCATCTCTGAGGCTAAAAGATTAACAAATTCGTTGAATATTCTCAAATCAAAAGGTTTGAATTGCCTTGCTCACTTGCTCACTTGCTCAATCTACCAAAATTTTGGTTCAGTCACTTGGCGCCGACGATTCTCAAATTAATTCAAGATTATTATGATTTATTGTCAATTCATTGATAATCCGGGAAATCTATCAAGATAATTTTTTTTTCCCAAAATGGGAGTCTAAGCTTTATGTCTGACCACAATTCAAGGGGTATACCTTTTGGGTTTATAACAAGTTACCGCGGCGGGTCCCGCAGAGAATAACTCGAGAACCTTTAGTCAGATTCGAAAAATTCTTTCACTAAATGAAACCTTGATTCATTTTCTAAAAAGTATTTTTTTTTGAATTTTTTTTAAAAAAACATTCACTTGGTCAAATTATTCAAAAATTAAAAACAGTGAGAATTTCTTTGCTGTTTTTCGATTTTTCAATGAAATGACCCAGTAAATGTTTTTTGGTTTAAAAAAATTCAGAAATATACTTTTTAGAAAATTATTCAAGGTTTCATTTAGTGAAAGAGATTTTCGAATCTGACCAAGGGTTGTCGAGTTATTCTCTAAGCCCATACCTTTTTGCAAAAAGGGCCTGAAAACGTTAAAAATTTGTTCGCTCGTTTCTCTTGGGGGGGGGGGGTCCTCTCAGCCAAACTTTAACAAGGGTATTTTCCAAATTTTCGTCCTCAGAGGGTTTCCCGGGCTATACCCCCTTAGCAAACCCTGATTTATATGGTGTCGATTTATTTTCTCTGAGAAGTCATTATTCTTGAGTATTAATAGTATTAAAATGAACTTAAAAACTTGTCTCTAAAATATTTCCAAATTATTGGTCATTCAAATCATTTTATTGGAGGCTTAACTCAATTGAGAAACGTCATCTTAAAATTGAAACAAGGTAAAAAATCTCTGTAAAAGCTATTTTTTAGAGGTTTTCATAAAAATAAATGTCATAATTTGTAATCAAATCAAATCAATTATTCCAAAAAACTATGTATTTATTTGGAGAGAAGATGTGTCCGCGTCTCTAACCCTGACATAAATCTTCTCCTTTTAATTTTGATTCTGTTTTTTGAATTTCAAAGAAGAAAAGGAGGAAAATCCTAATCACATAAATTTGAAGGATTATACAAAACCATAATTCAATAAAATTAAATTCGTTGAACACTTTTTAGTTAATCGACAAAAAGTATGAAAACGTTTTTCAAGACAAAAGGCTTTCAAACAAATGAGTTATAATTATTTTGTGCTAAGTTTTTATCCATTTTGTGAAAAGTCACAATTAGTTGACTATGTTCAAGGTATTTTGCTTTTATTCAAATAAATTAATTTATTCTTTGCCTATCTTTTTGTTTGGAAAGCGTTTTATTGATAATTAGAGCATTTGTTTAATTACTATTAATTAATTTCTTTTTTCAATAAAAGAATTAATTTAAGGAATAGAACATAAAAGAAGTAATTTAATCATCAAATCTGTTCCTGGATTAGGGATGGAGTCAGTTGTTGTAGAGTTAGAAGAATCTCTCTTAAAATGTATATATAGAGCACAAGTATGTATGAGATCAGTGTCTGTGCCATCACTTAATCGATTGGAAGGCATTCGACAAAACAGTAGTTATCAGAGAACTACTGTTCATTCGATATAATAATAAAGAGAGTGAGCCGACACTCAAAACTTATAAATATTTTGAATAAAACTCTTGGAAACAATTTTTAACAAAATTCAAAGTCTGTTCAGTGAATAAGTGTTCAAAATTATTGCTATAATAAGTAATGAGTGGACTCTAATTGATGTCATTAACGACAATCTGTTCGTTATTCTCATTAAATGTTTTAAATTTATGTTTATATTGTATGAGAGCTTCTGACAAATCTATTATTATATTGTTATTGACTTTATCTCAATTCAAATGATTTTTATTGTTTTCAATTCTAAATTCTTTGGACTCAGTTCTGCTGAAAAACTACGAAAAGTTGTTTTTCTTAATTTAAAAACATTTTAAATCTGTTGAAAATCAAATTTAAAAGATTTTCATGTTTTTATGGAAATTAATATAATGGACAGCAATCAAAACATCGAAGAGGGACTTGACATACATCCCAACCAAACTTCCCTCAGTTCTATAGTAGAAGACTTCAAAGAAGTTAATGTGAGTCAAAGTTATCATTGAAAATGAATAAAATAAAATCATTTACATAGTATTTAGTATTTTCCATGTGAACCTTGTTCAATTATTCGAAATCCATTTATTCCTGATATCATTCTCTTCGATACCAAAAATTTAGTATTAAATATACCATTAATTGAGAGTTAATTAAATGATAAATATTTTTCTGATCGAAATACTTTCATAAAATGCAATAAAATTATTGATTCCGAACTTGTTTTCAAATCCATACTTTTTAAGGCTTTTAAATGAAGTATTGAATCATTATTTTTCTATAATTTTGCCATTTGTATCATTTTGATAATTGAGTGCACTCCACTCCACTCCACTCCACTCCACTCCACGCAATTATTAACCCTCTCAATAGAATCTCAAACAATGACAATAAAAAGAACGTTTCATCTCATAAACAACTTCCTTATAAAAAAAAGTCCTAAATATAAAGTTAGAGATGAAGTTCATTTCCAATCATATATGGGTTGTGGATAGGGATCATAAGTTAGGGCTCATAAATCACTCAAAATGCACTTTGAGGGAAAGGGGAGAGGACCTCGTGTCCAATGGGTGTTTTCCAAAAAAGAAGCCCATATAATATAGATGCTAAAGAAGCCAAAAATTTAGCCGAAAACAAATGAATTAAGGCGAAAGCGGCCATCTTGTTTGCTGCCTAGACAAGAGATCATTTTGGCCTCCCCTACGGCCCTCTATGGTCCTCGGACCTTGAGGAACCAGGAGAAATATAAATATCATTAAATAAGCTTTTTTAAAGAAATTGAAATTTAGTTTAATTAGAGTCAATAATGGGTTAAAATGGGAGAAATTAATTTGGATTCGAGATTTGAAGACAATTAGTTTGAAATGAATAAAAACAATTTTTTAGTAGAGATAGAATTCGCTTCTAAACTGAAAAAAGGAAATAAAATATTGAACGTCAGCTTCAGGTCATATGAAAAATGCATTTTCAGCCGCTTTTTGAAAATGTTTGGCTAAAAGCATACATTCGTTATATAAAAGTTACGACTTTTGTCTATATTTTACTTTATTAACATTTAATTCAAAAGTCATTTCTATTTTCGGTTATATATTTATTTTACTTCCAATTCATGTTTTATGAACTGAAAATCTACGAAACCAATGTAATCGTTACTTTTATATATTAATCTTGGTAAATTTCATATAAAAATGTATGATTTTCTAATCTATTTACTTAATATATTATTAGTAATCATTAGTTACATAAAATATTTGAATTTTATCCCAAATAAATATGTTTTGAGTTTTTATATTTATATTTATGTATAGATTCTATGTACCGGTCTATGGGTATAAGTTGTAGAGTATAACCAAGTGGTGCTCCTTTTCTAAAACTCGGCTCTTATTCGGAATAAAATCCATTAATTTAATTGTATTTCATTTAAGATTTACATTTGAATAGAATTCAAATTTTTTGGGATAATTCGTGAAAAGACAACGAAGAAGAGCCCCTTTTATTATACTCGGTGTACATCAAAATATACAATTATTATGGAAAATGTACTCAAATATAATGTGATAAATATTGTGGGGTATATTCAAAGTTGAATTTGAAAATTGCGAGTTTCAATAAACGAGTCCAACCAATAAAAATACAGAATTTTGAAACGTTTGGTTCCCGGCAATGGATTTTATTTTCTTTTTCCACCAAGTTCTTTTCCAGCAGGAAAGTAGACATACATGTATAGTTTTTTGGGCATATAGTTGTGTAATGTATTAACCATTAGTAATATATCTTTTTTGGGGCTCATATTTGTTGTGATCGAAAGAGTGGTCCAATTGACAAATGACTTACTCTTCCAAACCTATTCTGAGTATTCAAATCTGAAATATGTGTTAATCTCTTAATCCGATTTGTCTTATAATTTATCGTTGAATAAAAAACAGATATTATAATAAATCTTTAGATTAATTCAAATAACTGTTAAACTAAACGAATATAAGAATCCCTTAAATACAGGGATAACTAATGTCCGGAAGTTAGAGCCCCTATTGGATTAGACCATAATACAAATTTGTAGAACTCCTTCAAAACTAGTGGAGGGCTTAACACTGAAATTTTCGGTCGAGAGGTTCAAATCGATAGGCCCCTCCTTTGGCCACGCCTCCCTTATTCTTAAATTCATTACTTTGAGAATATTGACGGTTAGATCCATCGGTACTTTCATGGGTACCGTATAATTAATATACAAATATAGCAAAATTATTATTCATTTTCAACAGAGGGTCTTGCATCTTTCCTGATTCACAATTGGGAACGATTTTTAAAATTGGATTTAAATGTAGGAACTACCCTGGCAAAGTACTTGTTAGCTGAATGATGATAAAAAATTGGTCAAAAATGATTTATATGATATAAATTATATCTCTATTTTTACAAAAGTTCGAAAACTATCTGAATTTTGTACTCTTTGAATATATTTTCCAAAATGTTGAAGTCTTGTTCGCTTAAATCAGGTGCACCGAGAGTTGGGGGTTATACCCCAAATAGCCTCCCTGTCATCGAAAAATTTGGAAATAAAGCCCTCCTTCGAATATTTTGGCAAAATTTTAAAATTGAAACACAAAAACATCAAAAAAAAAAATCAAAGAAATGACTTGTTATTCAATTTATTGCCTCAAATATTCGAAATTTAACAAAAAATATATGGTTTTCAGACGTTTATATATGTTATTAGATTTTAAAGCATTTTTAAAAATAACCCCTCCCCCTACCACCTCCTATGGGTTTTGGAAAAATGAAAATACCCAGTGCTAGCACCCCCTGTCATCGATGAGCTTGGTGCACCCTGACTTATAAGTTGAAAAATTAAAAATTATTCCGAAAATGATATGAAAGGACGGCTCTACTTATGATTTACTCCAAACAAAATCATATATTATTGAAAATTAGAGTAAAGTTATAACTATTTTCTGACTCTATATTTGTGACAATTAATCAAAATTATTTTGTGAACCACTGAACACATATTTGACAACTTTCTCAAATGGTATTTATATAGCCGTCAAAAGAGTCTATCATTTATTCACAATTCACTGATTTTTCAGAAGAAAAAAAAAGATTTTTGAGAGACGTTTTGTGACAATTGTTTTGAGATAAAAATGTTAAAAACAATAATTCAAAGAAAACTATAGAAAACTAATATTCACTCTAATAATCTTCGAAAATTGTTTTAATGAACAAATGAGCCAGGATACTCATATCGCTATATTACAAAAATAAGCTTCAAGAGTTATCCAACAGCATTGCCTTTATGTGAACAAATTGGCCTTTTCTTATATGTTCATGTATTTTCAAAGGATAGAGTTAATATGTCCAGGTTATCGAAGGCATCCTATCCAGACTTTTCAATAAAATGTCCCTCTACCAAAGAGAATGGGTTTATAAGCTCTCATTTCTTAGTGGGCTAGGTGATTTAGAGAGAAACATATGCCGAAGAGATCATATGCTCTGAAAAAAGGTTATTAAGGCAAAAAAAAAAATATTAAACAGCATTTGTATAAAAATGAAAATAATCTTGTCAATGTTGATAAAATTGATCATAAGTTGAATTATTGTTAATAATTTGATTTTGTTTTATAAGGAGTTACCGGTTGTAGATATAAATAGTAACAATTGGAAAGGAATGACAATCGCAGTGATGGTAATCCTGGCCATTTGCGGAGCCATCGCATCCTCTGTTGTTCTAATAAATCCCGAAATACAAAGTAATTGGAAATTCTTTTACAGATTATTTTTAATCTCGTTTCCAATTTCAGGTAAATTCGAAGTGAAAGCAGACAAAGAAAAATTAAAATTGGATCAGATCTTGCAGGGAGTCTTCTCTGCCTCCAGTTTTAATGGCTCCTGGATTAGTGACAACCAAATCATTTATAGAGACATTTCTGGAGATTTGGTTCTTTTGGATTTGAATTCTTTGAACGAAAATTCCAAACCAAGAATATTAGCCCACAATCAGATTTTTGTCAGTTTTTATTTTATTCTTTAGTTTTAGACTTTATTTTAAAAATTTCTTTATCTTTGAAACCAAATTAGAGACAAAATATGGTACAAAAGTATTCCCTTTCTTCGGATGGAAAATATTTATTATTAGTTTATGATATGAAAAAAGTAAGAACTCATGTCTTTCTTTATCTTCATTTTTATGGATTTGATGGTAAACTGGAAGCAATACTCTTATTATTTTATAGCTCTTTCGACACACATATATCGCAAAGCATATGATATATAACATCGACACCGAGTGAGTCTTTAAATTATTTTTATGTTTACCCAAAATATTTTAAATAATTAATCGATTGAATCAATTATTGTAATGCAATGACAGAGAGACAGTTCTGATAACTCCACCCAATGATAGCACCGAAACGGATCTGCAATTTGCCAGTTGGGGCCCCAAAGCCAACAGCTCTCAACTGGTTTTTATAGTGAAAAACACAATTTATTATAGGGAAAGTGCGAACACCCCCTCCAATCAAACCAAACTCATAGTCTATGGCAATCAAAATGATATTTTTAATGGTATTCCTGACTGGGTTTATGAAGAAGAAATATTGTCCTCGAATAATGCCATTTGGTGGTCGCCCGATGGCTCCAAACTATGTTTCGCTTCATTTAATGACACCCAGGTCGATCTTATGCAATATCCTTGGTATGGCTCTGGAATAGAATCATCAAATCTTTACACACAAACTATACAAATAAGATATCCTAAAGTAATATAAAACACAATCCATTCGATTATATCTTAAGTTAATTGAATTTATACGGAAAGGCCGGTCGAACCAACCCTACCTTCAAACTACTGATCGCTGATCTCAACAAAAATGATATCTCCCAACAACTCAAAGAGTTAACTCCCCCTTCAAAAATCATAAATGAGTGAGTCACAGCTGACATAGGTTTACCTTGCTCGTCCTAATGAAAAATGTTGAATTTCACAGCGATTACTACTTTACGAGCATATCCTGGGTCAACAGTCGGGAGGTGTCAGTCACTTGGCTTAATAGAGCCCAAAACTACTCAGTTATTAGCTTTTGTCCGTTGGATGACAACTGGAAGTGTAGTCAAGTAATTCAAATGAAACTCATTTCTCTAAAATTGATCCAAACTTTGTATTAGAATTATGCGGAGTCCAGCAAAAAGGGTTGGGTCGATATGTATGAAACCCCGCTCTTTATAGACTCAGAGTATTTCGTGAGACTACCAAACAATCAAACAAAAGAGGGCTATCGACACATCGCACGGATCATATCCTCAGTAATCAACTCATTTATTAAGAATCAAAAGTGTATTGATTTACTCAATCATTAAGTCAGGGGTCAGACAATTCATAACAGAAGGAATGTTCGATACGCTCCAAATTCTGGCCATAAGTCGTGATGAGTTGAGTGGTGCTCAATATCTGTATTATGCGTCCACTTTAGAGGGAGAACCCGGACAAAGACATATCTTCAAAGTTATGATTACCAGTACCAGAACAAAGACATCCCCCGTTTGCCTCACTTGTGATTTGGGGGATCATTGTCTCTACAATAATGCACTCTTCAGTTATAACGCTAAGTATTATGTCCTCGAATGCAATGGCCCTGAAATTCCTATAATTGAGATCAGAAGAACAGAAGACAACACTCGAGTCTTGACTTTACAAACAAACGATCGCTTGACTAATATACTCAAGAATAAGCTCTTGCCAAAAATCGAGAAAATTAACGTCGAGATCATAGGCACAGGCAGTGAGTTCCCATCTGACATCTCTATTGATCTATTTATTCAGTTTGGGACACATTTCTACAGATTTTTCAGTGATGTTATACAAACCGCCCGCTTTGAAAAAAGGGGAAATCATCAAATATCCGCTCCTTATTCAGGTATTGCCTTCTCTTTAAAATGATTTTGCGCTTACATTCATTTCTCTCAAATGCTTGCATTCAATAGTTGTTAATAACTTATAATTTAATTCAATAATAATTTATTATTAATAAAAAGCGATGAATCAGTGAATGACTTCTTTTCAGTTTTAGTGTTGACTAAAAAAATATTTTGATTTCTGATAATAGGAAAAAAGATTCGTTTCTATCAATCCTTTTGAAAAGAAAAACCATTTGATTGAACAATGTCAATTTCATAGCAAGCTTATATGATTTCCATTTCAGGTTTATGGAGGACCTGGTTCACAAATGGTCACTAAAAGGTTTCAAGTAAATTGGGGAACATATCTGTCTTCTAATAAAGACATC
The DNA here is from genome assembly GCA_034698165.1 of Punctoribates punctum. Taxonomy (NCBI): domain Eukaryota; kingdom Metazoa; phylum Arthropoda; class Arachnida; order Sarcoptiformes; family Punctoribatidae; genus Punctoribates; species Punctoribates punctum. Next base: position 5,394 of record JAQGBD010001118.1, on the reverse strand, counting down.
GTATATGCGTTTATTGATGGCCGCGGGAGTGGCAATCAGGGCGACAACATTATGCATCAGCTTTATCTCAATTTGGGAACTGTCGAAGTCGAGGATCAAATAGCTGTCGCCAAGTAATCCAATTCACTATAATTTCAATATATTATAATATATTTGAATAAAACTGTGAAAGTGATAAATGGTTACGAATAGGGCTTCGATTATAATATGATTAAAGATATAAATTATACGGCATTTCAATTGAAACAAATTTAAACATAATGTTAGAGAGATTTATGGTTTTCTGCCCTTAGAAGAGGATGCGCTCGAGTTGAAGGTTAACCCCAAAAGAGTTGTTTCTTTCAATTCAATTGTGAATTATTATTATTTCCATTACTTGTTGTGAATTATTATTAGTGGAAAATCTTGCGCTCAAAAGTCCTATTGTTCTGAATACTTGTCGAACGGATGTCAGGAATGGGTATTATATTTGAAAATAAGCATAAATTGAGACAATTGTTAGCAATTGTTTCTCATTCTGTGATTTGGCATTCAGTTTGACATTAAGATTACTATAATTGATCATGCAAAATCACATTCACAAATGTCTTTCCATCAGGGGTGGGCGAGGTCCGAGACCCTAGGGGGGGCCGTAGGAGGAGGCCGATTCGAGCTCTGGTTCAGGGGGGGGCTAAATCCCAGATTTTCGGCCTTAGGGGGGGGCCAAATAAAAAGGCCGTTTTTCGGTCAAATACGGCCATTTTCGGTAAAATTCGGGTTAAATCCGGTTTATTGGGGCCTAATTTAGTTCGAATCGTACTTAATTCGGTTAAAATCGGGTAAAATGGCCAAATTTACCGAAAATTACCAAAAATATCGAAAAAATTGCCGCGGCGGCAATTTTTTGCCCAATTTTTCCTTCGATCCTAGGGGGGCCAAATCACACTTTTTGACCTTAGGGGTGGCCAAATAAAAAGGCCCCCCCCCTTGCGCACCCCTGCTTTCCATCAACTTATTTGAGTTTGACAAATGTGCCAAGCTAATGTACATTGCTAATAATTCAATGTAGTGCTAATACATGTTAGACGTACTCTTGTCGTTAAGAGAGAGAGAGAGAGAGAGAGAGAGAGAGAGAGAGAGAGAGAGACCTCACTTTTTCTATAAGATCTTTAGAAAAGTTGTCAAAATTGATAACAAAATTGATTTGTTTTACAAAGTGTTGAGAATTTCCGTTTGAAATCAATTATAGAGAAGACATCGGTTTTTCGTTTTAAATTCTTTCAATGGTTTTATTCCATTTATTCTGAGTTTAAATTTCTTTGAAAATAGATGCGAATAATTCATACATTTTATCAAATTTTCAAATGTTTGAACTTTTAAATTATTCATAATATAGTCAGTAATGTAACGAATATTTAATTTATTTTTTGAAATTCAACCGAAAAGATACGAAAACATAAGGAAAAGATATAAACGATTTTGTTGTTGAATTCATTTTATAAAAACTGAATATTTATTCTAAAATATTGATTCGTAAAATCTTGCTTGCTCTTTTTAGAATATAAAACATGTCCAAATACATGGCAGGCTATCCAGGGGAGTAATTCCGGGCTTTTTCTATCCCAATATAGTCATAACGGGAGTGAGTTTGGAAATTTCTTCACATATCTATCGATTTTTGTCTTAATCAACAAAATGACAGACCAATTGACAAATCTATTAACGCAACTCTCAGTGGAAATAATAGGAATAGAGTTCAACAGAAAACAAACAATTTATTTAGTTTTGAATTCTTTGAGACCTAATTCGGGATTTTGTTATATAATTAGTGAAAACATTAGTACTTAATGTTTAAGAGAATATTCATATGAATTGAAAAACTAATTAAAAATCTAATTACAACGCATTGAAAGCTATTTTTAATTTACCCTGATTTAGATATTTGAGGGATAATTTGCCCTACATCAATAAGGATGCCATCGGCATTTGGGGCTGGAGTTATGGTCTGTCTTTTTAATTTTACTTTCGCTCATTTTCTCACTAAATTTATTCATGAAAAGGTGGTTACGCCACTGCTTTGGCCCTCGCAATGGACACAAATGATCCCGTTTTTTCTTGTGGTGTATCGGTAGCACCGGTCACTTCATGGCTTCTTTATGGTAATTATCAAATTTGTCTACGAATTGATTGTTAACTAGTTCTATTTCTATCTTATCATTTATATAACGTATTTTTTGATACTCTTTAAGCCGATGGAAAATAAACAAAAATATAAAAGAAAAGACATTTTTCTTATTTTTCAAATTCAAAAGAATAAGAAAAATTGTTTTTACATAAACTGTATGATTGAGTCAATAAATAGTGATTATCATAGAAACGATTTCACCGATTCTTTGTGTTTTCCATTGTTTTTAGATTCTGTATATACTGAAAGATATATGGGTTTACCCAAAGACAATATGGAGAGCTATTTGCGGTCCGATGTCCTCAACAGAGCCAACAATTTTAAAAACAAGAAGTTTCTCATATGTCACGGATCTGCTGACGGTATTCAACAGATTTTTTGATTGCATTTTCCAAATAATTTAGTATTTTTTTTCAACAATTTGTTAGTCTATACATAAAATAAAGTCTATATGTAATCGATTTTTATCGCAGATAACGTTCATATCCAACAATCAATGGTTCTGATAAAAGCGCTGACAAACGCCAACGTTATGTTCCAGACTCAGGTATACCCTGATGAAAATCACGCCCTATCAGGTGTCAAACCCCATCTCTATCAAACTATGGAAACATTTTGGGACGACTGCTTTCAACTCAACTCATTCTACGAAGATATAGGTCTTCGTCGCCGACGAGTTGTCAAACAAAGTCAGAGTTAATAATGATTTTTAAAGTTAATGCAAAACATATTTATAAAAAAAATCCTTTTAAACGATTTATAGCTATAATTTGTATCCAAAAGAATTCTTAATTTTACTGATAATTCCAAATAAGTCTTAAAATATGTTTCAGAAGTTCAGAATTCATCATAAAATTAGTCATTTGAGAGGAAGAGCTAAAAATCATTGAGGAATATGTCATTCGAAGAGTCAAATATTTTTTCTGAATCTGAGTTCACTCTTTCCTGGAGTCACTTCTCTTTAACTTCAGATAAAAACCTAATTCTTTACGATTGCAACCCGAGAAAATTTGTTCAAGACCATTCTTTAATAACTTTTAATGCATTAAATTTTAAGTGATTTTTAAATAAACAATTTGTACAAAAAAAGACATTTTATGCCTTAAAATAGTATTGAAATCAAACAAAATTACATAATATTTGCCCTAAAACTATAATAGAGTCAAAATGATTGACATCTTTGGGACAAACATTTCTGAAACGAATATTAGATAAAACGATATAACAAACAGATCTCAAATATGGCCTCAGTTTAGAAATCGTTTAACACTTTTGAATGAGTTTATGATTAAAATTAGAGCAAAATTGTGTCCAAATGGAGTAATTGTCTGATAGAGTAAGGAATACCTCATTCCGTGAATGATATTCACAAATAAATACCATTTTTTTAATTGACATAAAATCTAAATTAATTGAAATATAATATTTATATTCAAAGAATTATTCATTTCTATTCGTAATTTAATTTTGGTTCGATTTTCGGAATCAATAATCTTGGCCAATATTTATTGGATTGAAAAACAATAGTTAAATAGATGACATATTTTGACTATATTATTACTAGATTACATATGTATAGCACTTGCCATCTGCATAATCGAACCTTGCAAATATTTAGCCTTATTTTCATAAGCGTTTGAAACTCAAGAAATATATCCCACCCGAGAATCAATGAAAAAATTATGAATAAGAGTTGAATTCTTTAATTTAATCATAAAATAAATGCGAATTATTCGCTCATTTATAACAGAATATCGAAATTACTGTCGTTTAAAAATTTTTATCAAAACTGTTACGAAAATCAAATCACAAAATATTTCTATTGTTTAGACCAGAGATGCAATAGGTGGAAGTCAATGGATTTGACCCCCTCTCCCCCCTTAGATCGAAAATCTCCTTTTTTGGTCCCCCTATTATCGAAGAAAAGGGAAGCGCGGCCACAAACATTTGACCACTTTCTTTAAATTTCGATAATTTTGCCGAATTAACAGAATTCAAATTAAATTTAAGCGAAATTAAGTTCAAGTAATACATATTTAAACTGAATTTAACAGAATAACAGAATTTTGGCAAAAATGAACAAATTTAGCCGAAAAACATTTAGTTTACCTCTTCTCAGCTCTAAAAAGCCCATAAAGTGAGGGCAGTTTGGCATCCCCTAAGGCTCCCCTCTTAGAGGATACGACCTCTTGCATCCCTGGTTTCGACTCATCTTTTATGTAATGAAAATTGTTTGAAAATATTTGTAAAATTTGCTGTTTTTATGGAAAATAAAAATAAAAATTGTTTTATACAAATCCAGTTTAAACCGATTTCAACAACTCTTCAGAAGTCAGACCAATTCAGAAATCATTCATTGTATGCATGAAATACCTCTGTATTTGGCATATTATTAACCAAGGGAAAATTCTTAACTTTCTCTGACTTAAATGGTAACCAAACAATTGCTTTATTTATTATGAAATATCATTTTTAGAGCAGAAAATTACTTAAAATATTGTTTACATACTTTTGATAAAATTTTATTTAAGAGATAATAGATTACAAATGATTTTATTTTAGACAAAATTTAATTAATTATAAGTTTTATAGCCTTTAGCTTGGAAATTATGCTTGGACATTATTTGATATGACAATCAATGAATAAATGAGCAAACAATAAATATTTGATTATAAAACATATGGAAATGTATTGATCTTATAATAAGTGTTGAAATCATTAGAGAGTTGTTTTGCAAATTTGTTGAAACCAAGCCTTTCGGCGCAATTCAGTTGAGCACAGAATCATAGATTTTGATAATTAATCCATTAATTAGTGTTTCTATTTGTTTGGGTAATCAACAGCGCATCGGAATCCAAGATTACTCGCCGACGAATCCTATGATTTCAAAATTAAATCATTAATTACTGAGTCAACAAAATTGAACTCAAAATCCAATTAAATTCAACTCAATATCAAAGCAATGGATTCGATGTCAATATTCTTAAGAAAACCATTTATCAAAATATTTATGCACTGATATCATAATATTATTGATATCATATAGTATTATAGAACTATTATATCTATAGATATATATTATATAAGATTATAATAAAATTCAACGACAAATAGAAAGATATGCATATATTTGGTGTTGATTTGCAGTATTAATAACAGTGTCCGAACTTTTATATAACTCTTAACTAACTTCTATTATTAATCACTTATTTTGAAGTTATTCAACAAA
>JAQGBD010001117.1:0-18903 GCA_034698165.1 Punctoribates punctum | reverse complement strand
GCGCGGCTTCAGCTCCAATACCACTAACTTTAGAAGAGGCGGCCTCTCCTTCCTCTCCGTCTAAAGAGAATAAAAGGAATTAATTTTATAATTTATAGCAATTAAAACATACTTTTGATGTAAAAGAAGACAACAACGGCTACGATCACAATAATGACCACAATCACTAAGACTATGACAACAATGAGGACAACGGGAGCGCCTCCACCGGGATGTTCAGTCGTCTCTTGTGGTCCGTCCCTATCCGCAGAATATGTGGAACAGTCGACTAAAACCTTGGCATCACTTCCACACTAAAAGAGAGTCATAAGTAAAAAGTATAACCCAATGAAAACATACATTGTTTGAGTCGAATGTCGGTCCGACGTTATAACACCACCTGATCTTCGCCCCATCCCTGAAGAGAAAAAAGAAACCATATTCATCGGTGGGTTGTTCGGTGGGCCACCTTGGCAATATCGCAATCATTCCATATGAAGTCGGGATTTGTCCGATACTACCAATCTTGGGATTGGGTTCCTGTTTACTCAGTTTGTAGTCCTTATCGATCAGATATCTGGAAGCCTTGTAAGTCGAGCCCTCCTTCTCCACAAAGACTAGAGTCGAGACTCCCATCTCGATGTCCTCCGAGAAGACGAACAATGAATTGACGGGAGGGTCGTCTCCTTTCAAAGTTTGATTTCCTTCACTTACGAATTGAGACAATGGCACATACATAATGTAATGGTCATTGGGAACGCCAACGATATCCACTTCTTTCGGATTTGATTTCTGTCAAAATTCAGTCAAATGTCATACCTTTGGAACAAATGATATTTGGCTTACTTTGAAGAGAAAGGTCCGGCATTCCGACCAATCGTTGCTCTCAGTCCTAACACAGGTGGCCATAGAGTAGTCGCCACTGAAGGCGGGATTCGCTTCACTGTTGTTGTTTAGAAATTCCAATTTTGTGTCACTTGTGTCGAGAACCCAATACTGGCCATTGATAATGATCTCGTGTTTTGTCGGCTTATTTGCCGGCTGAATGAACACTCTTCGGGTGGTGTAACTGATTTGGTCTCCATTTTCTCTAAAAGCCTGACAGAAGTCAACCGAATCGATGGATCCGATCGACAAATAGACCAATACTATCAACAAAAGAATTTGTGGTCAAAATTGTGACAAACATTAGTCAGTGATTAGTGAGTCTCTCACCCAAAACAAAAACAAAAGTTGTTCTCATTTCGAGCTAAATATTCCTAATTATGGTAAGCCTTTGGAGAAAACAATTGGCAAATGTCTGAAGAATGTCTTGAATACAATCAAATATCTGTTCAAATATTGGAATAAACTTTTGAATTGTGTTTAATTGTTTCAAATTCTCGCGAATTGTAATGACTTTTGGGTTAATGGAAGTGAAAATCTTTTGACTCAATTCTCGAACAATACTTCGATTTTCGCGAGTTTTCACTTATTTCTCATGAATTCAATTGAAGTGAAATCAAATTATTTTTGAAATATTAGTGAATTGTTTTATCAATGAAATCATTGGAAGAGATTATGACAAACAATAGCCAAACAACAGTCAGACGAAGAGAATCCATAGAAAGAATCGCTTCAAACGGTAGGTTAGCGAAGAGTATAGTAAATAAACCATTGGATCAAATATCTGTCAATCCATTCATAAATCGTTCAAAGTTTTCAAAAATCGATTTCTTTAAGGTTTGGAATTTGAACTCTTCTTAAATATAATTTACTCAAAGAAATGATTTGAATCAACAGATGTATGGCATCGGTTCAATACTAGCCCTGATTCGTGTGATTCCAATGACATTAAGTCTGTTATTGGCGGGTCTTATGGCTTCCCTTTTCATTCATTTAATCAAAATCTGTGGTTTAATGAGAGTTCGAACCAATCGATTAAAGTTTAAATTAAATAAATTACAGCATTTGTTGAATAATATCTTTATTTGAAGGCTATTCGGGAAACACATAGTCTATGGTATTCTTCGAATCACTTTATTTTTTTCGGGTTTCTATTGGATAAGAGTTACCGATAAGAGACCGCCGAAGGAACCCAATTGTGAGAAACCAACGATTATTCCAATCGCTCCGCACTCGACCTTTTGGGATATGGTGGCTATGATTAAGTTAGGGGTGCCTTCAATCGTCTCCCGATATGAAAACTCAAGAATTCCTTTGGTTGGAAGTAAGGCTTAGTCTTGACTCAAGACTCTTGAGGGTACTCTTGAGGCCAATAATCGACGGTTTGTTTGTTTGTAAGGTATTCTGAATCTGTGTGAACCCGTTTATGTCAAACGAGAAGAGAGGAATTCCAGACTCAAAGCCGCCGACGATATTAAACAAAGGGCTTTAGTGGCAAAGATTATGCTGTTCCCAGAGGGGACCTGCACCAACGCCTCCTCACTCATTCAGTTCAAATTAGGAGCTTTTTTGCCTCAACTCACTGTTCAACCGGTGGTTATAAAGTGGAAAAACGGAAGTATTCATTGCTTTCCTCAACTCTGACCAAATTTATTGATTACTTGCCTTTCAGAACATGACTTGAGGTCGTGGGTGGAGGAGGGACCGGGCGTTTTGAAGCTTCTGTTCTACACTTTAAGCCAAATGTGGAACAGTTGTGAAATAATCAAATTATCGCCGTTTACTCCAAATCCGGAGGAGAAAAAAGATGTCCGACTCTTCGCAGACAACGTGGAGAGGAAAATGTGCGAAGAGTTGGGAATCGTTGAGTCGTTTTACAGCTACGACGACGTCATGTTTATGGCCTTTGCGTTCGTCCCCTAAAACGGTGTTTAAACTGAAAACTAATTGATTTGTTTTCTCAACAGAAATGAGATCCGAATGTTTCGGAGTCCGGTCTGTATTAAGTTATTGAAGGTTTCCTATAAAATACTGAAAGAGAGGACAACTGAAGAGTTGCCAAACGGTGATAATCTCAACCGAAGAATTAAGACTCCGAAGTTCGCTCCGATTTTCAGTCCAACGTATTTAGGATTAGGAGAAGACTTCGGTATAATTAAAGCCTATTCTGATTATTACCCATCATTTGATGCCATTCCAGAGCACATCAGTTCTGTTCCCGACTTCTATATCCCCAAAGCTTTGCTTAAAATGACTAAAAAGAAAAAAGAGATTTTCAAACAGAGAAAGAGAGACAACTCTGAGGCCAAGCGGTTGGCGTTGAGTGGAGTGATTCGGAACCGATTCGACGCCTCGCAGACAACTCCACAAATCGCTATCACAAGTGATGTCGCAAATGACAAACGTCTCGTTTACGAGACTTTCGGCACTTTCATTGAGAACTGCATTAATCGCATCGAAGTAATCCTTAGATTAGTCCTCAAATTGTTTTCATCCATTTTATGTTCAATGTTAGGAAAGGGCCGAAATCAGAGCAATAGAATCCACTGAGGATTTGGCAAAACTCTTGGGTTTAGACGACTGTCAGTACTTCACAAATGATTCACATTTTTCTCATTTATTAAAAATGATTTCTTTTGTGAGAATAGCTTCAAAAATAATCAAATCTTCGTCTTTAGTCGATTTGCTTAAATCCATTGAATTCGGAACAATCGAAGGGCCGACAACTTTGCACTTATTAACGGCTTTACATCTCTGCGATTGCAGGCAATAACTCTTTCACTAATTATCTCATATTATCTGATCTTTGAATTTGAAAACCAGAGAACCCAATCTCTGGGAGAGAATTAGGGCTGCAATCAATTTGCTGTCACTTCAGATGAAAAGCTCTAAACCAGATGAGCAGGGTACAAATGCTACCAGTGATTCAGAAGCAAAGCTAGATCTGCAACACTTCAAGACATTCCTCTGGTATTCACTCGGATTACAACAATTCAATGATACGTTTTTGACACAAAAAGACTTTGATTTCGGTAAACTATTTGGTGCCGAATAAGATTGGATCCAATGTTTTGTTTGTTCACAGATTTTGTTAAGAATAATATGAAAGTTGTCTTCAAGAAAGCGGTTTCAGAAAACGCTGAGTCTCTCCACTGATATTCCATTCATTCAATTAATTAATTTTCTATTCTTTAAAATAAAATTTTAAAAATATGTCACAATTTATAGCATTGAAAACAATTTATCGAATATTCAAACACTTTTAAAACTTCATTTCAATTGATTGCAAAAAATGTTATTAACACTACTTTCGGCTTTGATTTAGAACTTTGTCGGCGATGACAGTCTTTGACAGTCTTTAACAGAACCCAATCTTTCTTCTCGTGATATAAGAGCTTATATATAATCATTTCATTTAATTCTATTGTGTTTTAGTAAAACTGTTCTATATTTTAATTTTTGTTTTTAAAATGGGACCGAATAAGAGCCTATCGGCCGCCTCTGCGTCGAGACTGAGTGATATTCCAATCCTCGTCGTCATCCAAGTGGTCCTCCTCAGGGTTTTCGGGCATATTTTCCCAGAATTCATCCGGGATTCTCTCAAAACGTTGTTGTGGTGCAGGTGGAGCAGCGCGTGGATTGACCAGATTAATAAGATTAGCTTGCAACCTTGTGGCCAATTGCTGATAAGAAACAGCGAGTGATTCCAGTTTTATAACCATTTGATATATTCGAGGCCCTAATCCTTCCATTTGTATGACTCGGGGCGGGAATCTGTTTGTGAATTGAACCAAACGATCTCGCTCATACATGAATCGATTGGCCCAATTCCGCAATTCTTGCGGTCGAGCCATCACTCGAGCCATCGATTGTGGGTTTGTGTCGTAATGAAACATCTGAAGAGATGCGGGGGGCAAAAGAGACCAACCATTGGCCTCCATATAAGGTTGGAGCGTTGACTGCACAAATTGATTAACCCTGGTCAGATAGGCGTCAATTTGTGTGCTCATCTCAAAAAGGTCTCCCCTTCTCATCATATTTCTCTTATTTCTGTCTCGACTTGGATTACAAGAACTAAAAGATTTCTCAAAAATTGATTTGATTTCTTAAACAATTGATTTATTTTTATATTATTTACAAAATTATTGAAAGTAATTATCACTTTATTTCTCAACATTTTAATAAACTTAAACATTATTTAAATAATAAAATAATTAAGTTTTCGATAGTTATACTGAACTCCAGAAAAGCATAGAATTGTCGGAAGTCTGTCCTATAGTCTGATCATTGATTTTCAGCCAAACTATGATAAAAACACTTTTGATTTGAATAAAATCTATTAAAACATTTATGAATCTATTGAATGACTAGAATTGGGTTCATTCCTACAAATCACAGAAATACGTCGATCCCTTTCAACGGGTCTTCCTTTGAATCGAGAGATTTGTTGTCCTAATATTTCGTGAGTGAACTCATATCTGGCAATACCTCTGAAATGAAATAATATTTAAGTTAATTAGAATCAGAGGAAAAACAAGTGATTGAAAACAGACGCCATTATGTAAAGTGATCTCCGCTTAAGTAAGACATCGACGAACACATTCTTATCGCTCTCTTTGACTAATCTCATCACAGATGAGGACAACAAAGATATTCCGGCGATTGTGTCGCCACAGAACTAAACACAAGTGTTAGTCATCAAAATTGATTTGGACGGAGTCTGGACTCACTCTGACGGCGTCAATGCTCTCATACCTCAACCTCTTGATGTAGGGCTCGATTTCCTTCATAAGACTCTCTTCTTCTTCTTCGGTCACAAAATCATTCAACACTTTCATTGAGTTCTTAATCACTTCAAACGCTTCGGCATTATTTGAATCTAAATAATCGTAAATATTTGCATCTCTTCGACAATTAATTCTGCCATCAATTGACTCAAAGTTGGCGACACTTCTTAAGTATTGTGTTTTACTCGAAACAAATCGATTAAATAAAATAAATTTGATTTTATTAAACATTTTGATACGAAAAGTGAAAAATAAAGGTTTGTTTACAATGTGTTTATCACATGACTCACAGTATGTCAACACTAAAGGGCTCTTCATTTAAGACGTTTTCGTTATTAATTGGATTTAAATGAAAAATAAATAATTTTAGTCAAATATTTCAAATATCGGTTCAATTATAGACTATTATAGACTATATTTAAGTTAAATAATTGAGTCATATATTAGATAAACAAAGAAAATGCAAATAACTGTGAATATGAAGTAAATCAAAGCTCTGGTCTGAACCGATCTTCTGGTCATTAAATTCATTAATTTGTTGCCTCTTTTCAGCTCATAATTAGTGCCTCGAAGTCTATCTCTGGATCTCTGTATTGTCTCTCTTTGTTGGTTCAGATTTTCAAGTATTTGAGACCCGATTTGTTCGCTTTCAAGACATAGACTGTAACCGTCTTTTAGTCGTCTGTCAGAGGCTTCCATTCTTTGTGTGTCTTCACCCAAAAGTCTGCTTTTCTGGTCATAGGATTCCAGTTGATTGTCACCCATCAGCTCTATTCTGACCATATCTTCGTCACTAAACTCTCGTTCCTTTGATTTCTTCTGTTATTTCAGATTAAATGTAAACAAATTTAAGAAATGAATTGAATATTAGAATTACTGACAAAATCTGTTTTCAGTTTTTCATATTCTTTACGAAACGCTTCCAAATGAAGGAAATGTTGACTTCTTTGGGATTCATTTGATCCGCGAATTTCTAAATCGATTTGTTCTAACTTTAAATACCAGAGAAAACATTTTAAATGATAATCAAAGACATGACCACAAAACACAACAAACGACTCACGAGTTCATTGGTTTCATCCAAAAGGCTATTGATTTGGAGTAAATTTGTTTTACTTTCGGCTTTAATTCAAATAAAAACAATTATTGTTTGAAAATAAATAAAACATTATATCATTTGAGACCTAAATTCCAGTCTTTTATTTGAATCAATTTATTAGTGATTTCTGCGGTATTTGAAGCAAACTGTTGCTGAAGTGATGCCAACAAATCACTCATTATCTCAATTGTTTGTCGATTGTATTTCAATCACAATTATAATCTAACACAAATTAAGTTGATATTTGAGCAAACGAGCAATGGACCAATCGACCAATGGACCAAGTTTACCTGAGTCTATTTAATTACAAGAAATTAAATTTCATAGATTTGAAAAATGACTGAATGCGTTGACCGACAAATCATTACATCATTGGATTGACGTTCAATTTGAGCGCTAACTTTGAATTCACTGTTTTCCCACTTAAACAGGATTTGTGGTCACAAACCAGTGGTGAGTTTTGATCGACAATTATCTATTGTTTGTTTTAATAAACTGAAAAATAGAATGTTCACATGTTTGTTGAAAGAAGCTAGGTCGATATTTATGTGATCCTCGAGAGCCTCTAAATATTTTAACTGATCAGTGATTACTTTGGTATCAGATATGTCCTATTTTTTAGAATATTTTATATTGATTTCTGGGTTAGAGTTAAATCTGTCGATTATATTGAATAAAACATTCAATTAATAAAACTATTGAACAAAAGCTAAACGAAAAGCCGACGAATTCGAAGAAAGTTTTCATATGAGTTATTTGAAGGCCTTTGCCCTCAAACTCTTCGTAGTAGAGATCAGACAGACTGAGAGGAATTCCATCCAAAATGGAGGCCTTGAATATTCTCATCATAACTGAAAAGAAGTATTTGTTCTTCAATTGATACCAATACTGAAAGATCGACGTCTCATACAAACGCTCAGAACTAAAATTCAGAGAATTACTCAATTTTTCATAAATTATAAATATTAATATTATATAATTAGAGTGATTCACCATGGTCCCTTACTGTCCCTTACTGTCCCTTACTGTCCCTTACTGTCCCTTACTGTCCCTTACTGTCCCTTACTGTCCCTTACTGATGATCAGTTTTCAAATTTCATCGATTAATTTTAACTTACGATTCAATGAAAAAATGTTTTCATTCAATTTACTAATTGCTTAAAAAATTGTTGGCTAATGTCAGGCAATGTGAGTTAGCTTGCTCACTTTTCTTCAAATTCATATAAAATTTGTGCATTTTATGAATATTTATTTAAGTGAAATCTCAATTTCTATATAATATGAAACCTTGGTGAATCCCCTATAAAAAAAATAATACTAACAGAGCGTAGGCCTCATTGAGGAACGGAAATTGAGGGCCAGAGCATAGGGGCGTTATATGTAAGGGCATAAAACCTTGGCCAACATGAATTTCGGTAAATCGAGGTAAAAAAGACCTTAGAAGTTCTATCCAATTTTCATCATTAACCAGGGCTACTCCATTCAACCAGTCTTGAATATTTTGGGGGTTTTTACCAAGCATACCCACAAATTTGGTGCCAAAATCTTGGTCGATTGTCGATAACTTTTGAGTCAATTGAGTAAAATCTTTGTAAAAATCTGTGATCTCTGTCCAGTTGGCCGTGAATTTGGGGTTAGTCCAGTCGGCCTTCTTATAGCCATCAGTGTATACAACAAGTCTGTTGTCTAAGAGATCTCCCAAAGTATCCGCAAAACTGACATTTCTATTGACTAAGTGTTCAAACAAATCATTTTTGATGATTTCGATCAAAGGAAAGAGCGATAGAAGCCATAGAGCGTACAAATAGTTATGAAAACCTAAATCTTCTCCAATTCCTAAAATTGGTTTCGAATAAATCCATATTAAATGAAATAAAGACCTTGGTCTCTTTTTGCGGTTCTCAAACTGAGTCATCAAATCGATTGTTATAAATACTGTGAAAGAAGTGATAACTAATAACCAGATGTCTAAAGAGAGAGACTTCCAAATATCGATGACTGGAGGCAATGGTTTCGGAACCTTTTTACTGATCATCATTAAACCATTTGACACATACAGAGGTTTAGAGCAATAAAACCCACGAACTCGGGTCTCATATTCATAATTCATGGGCACGTCGTCCAGTGCTGTTATATTATGATTCCAAACCAATTGATTAAGGTCATAATCATCTCCATTACAACCATAAGTCCGGAAAAAATGTAGACTTTTTTTCAAAAGAATTAATAAAATTAATCGAATTTATAGTTTTTCAAAATAAATAAATATTCAGTTTAGAGAAAAAGATCAAAAATACCTATAGTTAAGAGTTTTACCCAGCTCAATCAAGATGGGCGCAACTAAATCGCTTAAGTAGACAATTTTGGGGTCATCAGGTTCTTCCCAAACTTCTTTCTAAATTTAGATCCAATTTAATGGATGCCAACTAATCGAATGAGTGATAACTAACCTGATCATTCTTATATCTCAAATAGAAAGTGTTGTTATACTTAGGAAAGGGCACGAAATTGTCGTCCTTACAGACTATTGAAGTCATGTTCACTCCTTCGATATATTTGTGCCAAAACCCGAAATGATGTGATTTGATATATGGGATGACATCCCCGAAGTACTCCAACAAATCCTTTAAATCCATTTTGAAAGCAATCTCTCCTCCAATGCTTTAATACAAACGTTCAATTTTTCAATTGACCCATCTTACACACTTACACCCACTTTTAAATGAGTGAAATTCAATTCAATTAACGAACCTTTGAATGTTTTCTTTAAGAATTATATATTTTTATTACTAAAGGTCTGCCAATGTGTTGGCCAACCCTTTGGATTGGGAGAAAATTAGAAACCCCAATTTTGAAGAGGGTCTCCGCTGCCTAATGAGATATTTCAAACAGAGAAAAATGGGCTAGTCTATCTAATGAGCTATTATTATACATTTGTATATTATGTATTTGTTATAAGAAAAAGTACCACGCCAACCACAAATAGATTCTATAATTGAGTTGATTACTAAATTCAATATTTTTTAAACTGAGATAATGTTGAGAATTGTTTCTCAACATAAATCAAATAATTTAGAATACTCTCGATATTTGGGTGTATCTCAAAAGTATATTTTATTAATTTATTTTTATTCTTTTAATTTTGATCTAGTCAAATTAATTTTATTTCGAACTAAGTTTTATGAATTTATACAAAAATGAATACAAAAATTACGAAACCATTTTTAGTTTTGCCGGATATTGTTTCAAAACTGGTTGGAAATGACCTGTCTCTTTCTGACTGTTCTCTGAACCTTTCTGTAAATCTCTCGGCGAACATCTCTTGACTTAATCGTAAGATTTCTTCCATTTCTGGAGAGCGTAGACTCAGGAAGTAATTGATTATCTGTTTGGGGATTAAAATTAGAATTATATTAAATATTTGAATGTCAGGCGACATACCATCGAAATTATTTTTCATACTCCGAACCCTTTTAAGGAAGATCTCATCCAAATCAGTTACCTCTGTTCTAATGGGCACCGAATTAATTGGCTGTAATTCAGGTCTTTTATGGCGAAGAGTTTTCTTTCTCTTCAACATTTCATTGCTATTAATTCTCTGCAATTGTTTGACAATTTTGACCGCATTTTCTTTGACTACTTGTTGGGTGTTTTCCCCTTTGGTCTGACCTCCGAAAAAATTAATTTCAGTGACAGATAGCAAAAGGGAAAATGTATTGAAGCGATGCCACAACATTCCCATGAATTGAATCAAAAGTATAAAACCAAAGAATACGATTAACGAAATGCCGATTACATCGAACTTAATGTTAACTAATTTTGAGGAAAAACAGATTTAGTGCTAAGGATTTCAAATAAATTCATTACTTCCTTCGTAGGGAACATTGTATTTAAAGATGTCGTGCATTTGTAGTAATAATACCAATAAAATGAATAAAGAGTTGAGAAGTCCGAAAGCGGACGCAATTTTGTTGCGAAGATCTTTCAGATCAAACTGTACTTTCTCTTCGTGTTCCTCATCTCTATCCAGTGGTAAAAGATATTTATCTATGAATTGTCTCCAGAAATCTGACTCTTCTTCATTCAATTCCTGTTCAGTGAATCCGTGGAAACACTTGTCTTCAGCCCAAAATGGTTTCTCATTTTGATTGTCTTGAGTTAAAACGACTTCTTCGAGAACCGTATCATTTGGTGCTCTCATTGACTGTTGTCTACTCAGGTCTCTAACATTATCCTCGATATCTGAAAATTGCTTTGAATTCAAGCGATACAACGGATTCTTTGTTTCGTTTAAATTAAAACCTTTTTCAGAAGATATCAAAATGTCTTTGAATTCTTGTAAATTAGTCTTCAATTCACTGATTTCTTTGAGAACCTCTTTATCTTCTTCAGGAGGAGACTGAGAACAACAGACACAACTAATAAGTCTCGACTGTTCTTTACCTCTGAATAAATTCTTGACATTAAAATATTGCAGAAATTGATTTTTGTTTCTTTCAATTTTGTTCTTTTCCTGGTTCTGTGTGGTGTGGCCCTCACGAGTGCCCCAGGAAACCACATTCAGATTTATGACCGAGTAAATTATTAGCAATAAATACATACTCGGAATACATAACATATATAAAACCATTGGCAGAAAACAGAGGAATTCGGTCGGGTGTATGACCGCTGCCACCAAAAAAGATAGACAGAGACTGACGAAGAATAAAGCTGTCGGTTGCCATATGCCCTCCTCTACCATCTCTATGACAGTACTGACAATCACTGCTAACATCAGTAGAGCATAAATAATACTCAAAATCATTGCGATTTTGATTTGTGTGTTGTCTTTGGTGTAAAAACAGACGCCTATGAAGATAAGGATAGGGCCACCGCTTATCAGTAGACAGAGCTGACTGTTTAGGTTGAAACTAGTGTTCATAGCGCCCACAATCATCAAGAATATACAGCCCGGACTGAAGACTGTGCCCACCATTAGTGCGAATTGATATATGATATAAAGTGTGGAAATGTTGTCATTTATTTGAACGGTTCGTCGATATTCGGATAAGAGGTCCCATATATTGAAAAGAGTGGAAGGGGTCCACCGACGCCTCTGGTTGTAGAACTCTCCAAACCCTTCTGGTGCGTGAGTGTAAGAATCTGAGGCAGCACAGTATTCTATTCGCCAACCCTTCAATTCAATATTAAATTCAATGCAATGTTTAACACAAAAATCTAAAATTTTTATAAATCAGTTCAGACCTGTTGTAAGAGGAGTGTACAGAGCCAACGGTCCTCTCCCTGGTCATACTGAACATATTGAATTGCTTCCGAGGCTTTTGACGTATATTTATTCATAACATTCTCAGACATGAGTGCTTTGGCCCGAAACAGTGAGAAACAGCCGGGACTGCACAGCACACAACCGATTACGTGTTCCGTCGCCTTTTGGAGCCAATGGCCGATCGCGTACTCGAATTTCTAATCAATTTATTCAAAGTAAGTCCCAATCAAAGTTAACCCTGAAAGCCAGGTCATCCACAATACTCCACAGTTTGCATAAATTGATCAGAGAAAATAAGAAAAAGATTGTTGAAAACTGACCTGATACCAAACCATTGGACCGCCTCCTATTGGATGAATGCGACCGCAGGCGCCGCCCAAATACTTGTGTTTTTTCATTAAATCAACTAAAAGTCTGACAGCCTTTGGTTGGAAATTGATGTCTCCGTCGAGGGCCAGAATAAACGTATTTTCTGCTATTTTATTGCGTACTTCTGGTTCTTGGTCTTTAAGCCGATACCCCAACAGATAATACATATACATCACCTAAAATCAAGTTATCATAAGCTGTCGAACCGATCCTATAATTGTGTCCATACCTGACTCCACCGCTTTTTATGTCGAATTAGATTCTTGTCCTTCAAGTGAACAAAGAGTTTATTTTGTCCAGGCAGTTTCCAAACTAGTTGTCCCCCATAAGGTGTTGTGGTGAGTGTGGGCGGGTTTAGCCTTATTTGACATTCGTGTACACAATTCGCGGCCAAATCTATTTCTTCAATGAATTGTTTGACAAAAGAGTTTACCATTCGATCGGATTTCTTGTTCTTCGGGGTCTCAAAGGCGTCGTCAAAAAGTATATGAGCTTTGAATTTGAATTGAGACAAACATTTAACAGTTTTGTAATTTTAAAGAAATTTTGTGGCAATACTTTCGCACTCATAGTAGTCATCAGAGGTAACATTGAGATACTGTTTGGCCTGTCGTCTGGCGCTCTGGTCGATGTCCATTCTAAATACAGATTTGAGCATTTGTGTCATCTCCTCCCTGTTCTCGTGCCACATCGTGGCGCACATATATATCCGGGTGATCTCTTTTTCCTTCTCTTCGATCTGTTCGCGACTCAGTTTTCTTGATTCTCGAGTTTTTTCAAAATTTATTTTTCTGTTCAAAATCAAAGACTGATCGATGAAAACACAATTAAACTCTGGTTTTGTGAATAAGTTCTCTGTTTTTGCCAATCGTTCGGATTTCGGTTCCCATATATGAAATGTGATCCATATTTGAGAGACTAAACTCAAGAGCCATAAAATCATTTCAATATAATTATTTGTCACCATATTGTCGTCGATTTCAAGCTCTGAATACCAGAAGATGTAATCGATTCGGAGGAAAGCCGTGACTTCACACAGAAATCTTTGTCGCACTCGACATAAAAATGTAACCAAGACTATAGTAATGGGACTGACTATTGTCAGGGGAAATGTGAAACTGAATAATTGTATCTGAATTTTACAGACAAACTTCGATAACAAATAGCAGAGAAATGTGGACATAAATTGGATGGCAATTACCCAGAAATAAATGGAAGGCTTTGAATCAATTTCCATCTTTTCAGATGAGACAAAGGCTCGGCTTATGTTAATCTTATGCACAGAGAAGGCGTCGTCGAAACCGTAAAATAGTTTGCGGACAAAATCCTTATTTTCAGTGATTGCGAAATATATTAAAGTTGTGATAAAAGTCAGAATTATTTTCCAAATCGAAATCAAAGAATAAGTAAAATAACGACTTTTTCCGATCTCTTTCTTCATTTCATACAAATATACGACAAATTGATTCAAATGCTTCCTTTTGGTTATATTCAAGTAGTTGTCCCAAAATCCCAATGAAATGGAGATTAATATGAAAGGAATTGGCCAAACTTGAGATATCTTGCTAAAATTAGTTTTCTCATCGAGATAAAAGGCAACCGACCATCCGATACAACACAATAATTGTAATGTAATGGAAATCATATCCAAAGAAATGAATGTTTTTCTCTTCTGATCGAAATCTTTGAATAATCGTGAAATCAAAGTCAGAATCCCCGGTATTAATGAAATCGAGTGCGAAAGTTTAGCACCCTGGCCAGGACCAATATTAGGCAATACCATCACAATCAATAAAACCAAACCAATTGTATTCAAAGTCTCGGTTAAAAATACCTATATTTGATCTTTGATTAAAATATAATCGAGCAAAAATAAAACTTACGTAGAAAAAGGTCTTTGGGCTAGGTCTATCGAAGTTTTTGAAGCAACAATATTTGAAGCAACGGAAAAATGAGATGATTTGGGGCCAAATCATAACAAAAAGCAAACACCAGATCCATCCGATGCTCTCCGGAGAACTGATCTTATGATTTGCGGCATAGGTTTTGCCCGGACTCAATATCTCCTCGAAGTGTTTTCTGCACAAAATTACTTTACTATTGCTTCTGATCATTGATGTCATTAATAAAAGGGAAGACATCGAAACGACACCACAAAAAAGATTTGCAATAAATGTCAATAAATATATCAATATTTTGAAGAATACGATGAAAACATTCATCCATTCGGCGCTCAGACTGTCGTCATATTCTTCTGGTGGGAGAGTTGTGAATGAATCCCAAGTTTTCTCTGGTATTTGTGAAGTACTGTAGGATTGAAAAGTAATTGACTCAATTATCAAGCTAAACTTCTTTTGTTCAGATATTTATTGTTTGGCAGAAATAAAAGAACTAAAGAACTGATTAATAATAATATTGAGGATACAAACCATTCCGAGTGATGAGAACTTCCATAATTGATGGTTGAATACTCCGATTCAGATTCGTCCAGAGTGAACATTGTATTTGTATAGGCATTTGAATTAGCATGGTCATACAACTCATTAAACGATTTGTTTTTTGATTCTTTCAATTGAATATTATTTGTTTTTTTGTTTGAGTCGGGATTAAGTCTTCGTCTGCCGGTCGGCGTCGGGTCTATCACTTCATTTGTAAACATATTTAGAAATCTTCGGTTATTAAAGCCATTGACGAGACGTTCACTACATTTGGTGACAACAAATCGACTGTCGTTTTGCATATTAATCAAAAGCTATGATTTTATTTGCAAGAACTTCTAGATATTATTAGAAATCTATCAAATTAATCTCAAAACAAAGAAATTATAAAACGATTCGAAGAATTTTTATGAAAAATAATCAGAAATTTATTGCAATTAAGATATGTTTTTATATTAAGAATAATTGTTTTTCTGTGTATTTCACTCTTTTCACCCAATTTTATGATTTTAGTGCCAATAAAAGTATATCAAAGTTCTTAAGGAATATAACCGTAAACTTCAATCTCAGCCAAATTGATAACATTTTCACCAGGGTTTGTGCAATCCGTGCAATTCTTTACAATCTGAATGGTGACGTATTTACCCATTAAAGGACATGGCTTAAAATGAGTAGGTTTTGATTATAATTAGTATAAGATATTGTATAGTATATAATGATTTTAAACTGACCTCACACTTGACGACTCTTGGTTTCCGTTTTTCAAGAAACTGATTGCCCTCATATCCAAAGCAGACCCCATTCTCTTTGAAATGAGTGTTCTTTTCTGACCTCGATATTTGTCTATTTCCAACTCGAATTTCAAAGTTATGGATCGATTCGACTTTAAATAGATTTCGGAAATTTTAGAATCAGATAAAAATGTCGACAATTTTGCAAAAAATGGGCAAAACTTACTGTCATTTGAAAATAACATGACTCCGGTAATTATGTACTCTTCTCTCAGATCTATTTGAAGCCACGGAAGGGAACTCTTCATTTTGATTTTTCCACCACTTGTTCTGCTTTCAGTCCTCTGATTATTATCGATAGCCTTCTGAGCTTTGAACTGATTATATGTCGAGCTTTGAGTGACTTTTTTACCGATCGCCACATTCACTGCCATTTAAACAATTACTTAAATTTAAATTTAAATCATATGATTTGAGTGCAAACCATTTCCTTCTTGAGCGCCATTATTAGTAAAATATACGAATTGGTCCAAAACTGTTTGGTTTCGCTCAGAATTGGGATCGTCTTTAGTCGACACAAAAGTATTGCATTCATTCGTCTTTTTATTAACTCTAAAGTAATTGATTTGAAACTAGAATCAAATGGTCTTTGAATTACCGAATACAATGACAGCCATAAGTGGCCGAACACTTGACAACACACTCCAGAATACTTCCTTTGGCGGGAGTTCTGCCCCTTTTCCTGTCGAACTTGATTTGGCCCAAAGTTTTCGTATAAAACTTTTGAATGAAAGGAACTTCTTTTTTGATGAGTTCCTGAAAAGATTGACACATCATTTAATTTCAAACTCATCTATCAAATTAATCTCAACAAACATTTTGTTTTTTAGAAGATTTAGCTTGCTTGGAAATCTTTGCTTTTTGGCTTTCAATAAAACTTATTGAAAGCAAAATAATTATTAAAAGTGTTAAATGAACTTTGATTTTGAGGGCCGACATATTTATTCTGTTCCCACAATTGTCGAAAACTAATCTGAAATAAAAATCTGTTAAATTTAGATCTTATTCATCAGTTTCTATGGTTTGCAATGTTTTCCAAATAATAATCAAAAAACATCTGAATTAATGAAAAGCTTTTAAAACAAATGAGTTATTAAAGGAATTTTGTGAACTCAGGTCTCGTATCGAGCGTTCAATACGTGACCCGATTCTCACAAAAGGGTATAAAACAAATGCTTTTCACTTAAGCCATGAGTTATAAGAGAATTGGAGAACAATTGGTTTAAGTCATTGATTTCGTGATATTTTTATTAATGAAAGTAATTGTCGATTGATTTTAAGAACAGAATAAACAATAATTTGTGTAAATATTTGATAAATCGCTTGATTTTATTGGTTATCAATAATGGAAAGGGATTTAAAGTAAAACATTAAACACACAAAACATTTAAAATCAGTACAGTATTGGAAAATACCATAAATCATAAACATGTGAATACCAATCGGCGTAAAGACATAATTGATCGAAGCTATGGCCAGACAGTGGTCACGAGTTCGGGTCATTCATTTGAAATTCATTATTAAGTTTAACTAAATCTCGATTATCGACGAACTCTAACAGATCTGTTCGGTTCATAAAAGTCATTACCATTCGAAGTGTAGACCAAACGTTGGCCGAAGTCAGCGGTCGACTGCCTTTAGGTCCGCGACCGGCGGCCTGAAAATTCAGGACAGTTAAGAAATGTTCGGCCGCCTCTCTATAGGCCCCCAAATTTATGCAACTGATCCCCAAATTGAAACGACTTCGAATAAATCCCGGGCTTATGGCCAGTGCCTCGCGATAAGCATTAATTGCTGCCTCAGATTGGCTCCCATTAGCTAAAGTAGCGCCCAATCGGTTCCAAAGAAGGCTGTCATTGGGCCGAACCTGAAGTGCCGACTGAAAACAATCGGCCGCTTTGTCGTATTCTCCCGAAAGGTTGAACAGAACGCCTAAACCGCACTGAACGTCAGCATCGGCTTCATTTGGAGAGAGACGGGCCGCTCCTATAAATAAATCCTTCACTTCTTTATGAAGACCTGAAGTGATGATTGAGGAAACGGCAAACGGAGGCCCGAATCGGAAGGTTTCGGCCTTTTGTTGTAATGGAGTTGTTTCGTGAGGTAAAAGGTCTTTATATTTGGGATTTCGTTGAATCCATTCTTTGAGTGCATTACAGGCCTGGCTTTGCATCGATTCGTTGGTATAACTGACCGCTAAAGCCATCAAAGCCTTCAAATTGTTGGCATCGATGGACAGACATTTATTTAGTGCTGCGATGGCAGCCGAGTCGTGTTCGTTCTCAGCCTGTGTTGTGCCCAAGAATTGCCACACATTAGCTTCGGTCGGATCCTTTTGAACAGAAGCTTCGAAAAGTAAAACTGCTGAAGGGATGTCCCCCTCTTTCAGTTTTTTAAGGCCTTCTTCAAAAGGGTTGGGATGTCCTCGAAGTGGGTTTTCTTCGGTAAACTTGTAATCGTCTCTCTTTTGCGACTCATTGTATTCGGAGAGCCATTGATTGTCGACATCAGAGGTCTCGTCGACTAAACCCATTTCCTTCCAGTCTTTGGCCAGTTTTGCCCAAAACTCGGTGTCGTCGTCGTATTCATATTCTTCCGAATCATTTCTATTCTTCTGTTCAACAAATTCTTGCGACCATTTATCAGATGTTTTGCTGAATTCTTGAGCCCAGTCTACAGCAGAGGACGGCTTACTGACAACAAATCCCTCGCTGTCAACAGATATCTCATTATTACCGATCTTTTTGATGAATCGGACGAATTCGGTCTCATTGAGCGCCGGATCAATACTTTCCATCAGTTTGTTTGCCTCGTCAGCCATACTGAGCGGATCTCCTGATAAAACTGAATCATTCCATTGATTGCTGGCCACCGAAGATTGTCCGCCATTTGGGATAAGTTGTCGCTCTGTTTGAGCCAAGTACTCGTCGGCCCACTTGGCGTCGGCCTCTTCTTGCGTTAAAACGGGATCAGAATTAGAGTCGAACTCTAATTGAAAATGATTTGAGTCTTCGCCACAAAATTCTTGAGTCCATTGCTTGGATTTGAGCGAAAAAGTGCCAAAAGAGTCGTCGATTATAGGGGTTTCATCCAATCGTTGTACTTCTCTTAGAAGGCTATCCATTCGAAAGGGTTGGACATCAGATGACAGATCTGAGCCTTGCTTTTCGGCAATGAACTCATTGACCATTTGTTGGACATCGGAACCGATGCCAAAATTGGAAGCGCTTGCAATGGAGCTGTCGGTCAGGTGTTTGCGTTCTGTGAATGCATTGTCTCTAATGTAATG